>JAKCPI010013769.1:0-40093 GCA_023213315.1 Euborellia annulipes
TAAGCGATAAGAGCATAGCAAAGAAAATAGAAACATGCTTTTGAATAGAGTTGTTTATATTGGAGAATCCTTCTTTGATCCCGATTCATTTTCTTTGCTCTTATCGACGCTCTGATCGGATATGGATATAGACATTTTAATAAGTGAAGTATTTCTAGGCCCTCATTGGGGAATAAAAAAGAGAAAAATTTTCATAATATATTTTTCTAGACAAACTATTGAATGAAGTGGCACAAAAAACACAAACAAATTGTAGGTTAATCTATAGTACCTTTATTTAATTTAAAATAAATAAATTTACTTACTATTTGTTTGACGTTTTTCTGCCACTTCAATTCAATCAACTTTTAAATCTATTTATATTTAATATCTATTATATTTAAAATATTTTTTTTTTTTTTTTTTAAAAACATTCACACTTTTTTCTCATTCACACTCACACGCACATTCACACAGTCTTTTCGGCAACTGAGGCCATTTAAGACTTTGACGATAACCGTTGTAGAGAATATATCTATTGTGGGGTCAGGCATTTCTATTTAAATTTAAAATATTTAATATAATATATAATATTCTTAATAATGGTTTATTTAATTAATAAACAAATTTATTAATAATTTAATTTAGGCTAATATTTTAATTTAATTTAATATATTAATAAATTTAACAGTTAAAATATATTTAATATATTTATTTAAAATCATGGTGAATTTTGACAGATATATTTTGAAAATGTGAGGTTATGTTCAAAACCTTCTCTGTCAATTATAACATTATGCAGATATTAAAAAAGCTTCACCTCCGATCAGCTCCATCGACACCAATATTCACGTTTTCTATTAATATCTTGAAGCAAATACCAATTTATAGCGATTAAAAACAGTTTAAACTTTTAGACACCGCCTTTGTCTTTGCTATTATCGCAGCTCCAACGTAAACACCACTAGCGAGCTGATTGACGCTCTGCTCTTATCGCTTATCGCAGCTCCAACATAATCGCATAATATACAATTTCATCTTCCTAGCTCTTTTCATTCTTGAGATATTTTGTTCACAGACACACTGCGGTTTTTTTGGACTCAAGGGACCTCAAAACGTGTTTTTTCCATCAAAATTTCGACATTGAATTTTTGACATGAATCTAATACTTTCACTATATATATATATATATATTAACATCACAGATCATACAATCAAGATGGGACAGCTCCAGGTTAAAAATTGTTTATAAGTTTAGCGCCCTCTATACGCGTGTCGACCTATTATTTTGCGCGGGAGACCCGTGGCTCAGAGAGAAGACATTAGCTTCTCGTGCCTAAGGTCCCGAGTTCGCGTCCCGTCCCAAGCGAGAAAAATTTATTTAATTTGAATTGGCTACTAATCATTTGAAATTAATAGGGATGGGGTCTAAATCACCTTAGATGCCGAAAAAGACCTTAAATAAATTTAAAAAAAAAAAAAGTGCACGAAAAATTTAATTTGTTTCAAATACTGATGTGATAGTTGCACAGGAAAACTTCGTCCAATTCGTATTGAATTTTTGATATTTATTCAATATTTTCTGTATATTAATCAAGGGCGGATCCAGAGGTGTTTCTCGGGGGAAACGGGGGTAATCTGGTGTGACTGGTCGCACAGCACGCAATTTTTTCTTCATTTCGGTAATTTAAAGGCTTATTCTGCACTTGTTTGCCAGAATATAAATACAAATCAAATTTTTAAGTGTTAATTTTTAAAATTTTTCATTAAAAATAAATTTATTTTTGAAAAAAAAGTATTTTTTTCAAATCTCGGGGGGGGGTAATTAAATCCTTTGCCCCCCCCCCCCTCTATCCGCCCTTGATATTAATATATATGTTTATCGGTATGATAAAATAAAAAAAAAGATTAAAACAATTATTTGAAAATGAACAGTAAATGAAAAAAAGAGAAATTAGTGTTAAAAAAATTTATTGCAAATTGTAAAAAAATTATAATTAATCTGCAAAGGCTGGGCGTGGATGTTTTCAGTGTTGCCTCTTCCTCTTCTTGGACATTGTCATCTATGTAGTCTAGATTTTTCTCCTCTTTAATTATTCCTTTATTTGAAGGGTGCAAGAAATCTACAAGTAAATTGGCAAAAAATTTTTTATTATTTTGTTTAGAAAATTAGGTTTCACCGAATAAAAAAAAATTAACTCCCAGTAGATTGTTTGGCTTGGATGTTGCGTGTATTTTTTCTTCTTGCACAGTGTAACAACAAATCGGTGGAGGAATAACTTGCTTGAGAAGCTTAAGTTGTAAATTATTTTGGAATTGGGTGTCATTGAAATGCCGTTGGCAAACCCTATATCCTCTGTTATTAATCTGTCTTGCAGTAAATGAAATTAATTCGTTTAGATCTAGATTTTGAAGACATTGGCGGAGAAGCGTTTCTTTTGCAGGAAAACAAAATAATTTACCCCATATCTTTTCAGGCAAGTATTTTGTAAAGCATCCCTTGACAATGCATCGAAACTGGATTACGATTATATATTAGTTTTGAGAAAAATGAGTTTAAAGTCTTGTTTTTTTTTTCAAATTTTTTATATAAAATACATTGATTCTGATGAATAGAATATTTTTCAGGGTTCCCCACTGTTTTTTTTTTTTTGGGAGGGGGTAATTTAAAAACCCCATTGTGGACGGTCACATATTTAAAAAAAAATAAATAAATAATGAAATAATTAAGAACTTACTTCTTTCTTTCCCATTTTAAAAACACGTAGAGCATATAGAATGCGAAGGGCAATAATTGCGGGTGAATAATTGAGTAGGGCACGTTACAATTTTATTATATTCAAATTTATAATGTTTTTTTTTATTTGTTTATTTAAACTCATGAAAAAATGTTATATTGTTGGCGAATGGAACGAACTCTACAGGATAAATTTTTAACTAGTCTAGTATTGCCATCTAGCCACATATCAGACAACTAAAAACTTATAATCATTCTTCCCATAGAGCTGTCCCCCCCATGATTAAGCCTGGTCGTCCACTGGACGCTACCGCTACAAGCGCGACAACAAGAGACGCTACAACACGCTACAAGGGTCGTCCACTGCACGCTACTTCGCGCTACATTTGACATAAAATTTCATATACATTTCTAACCAATAAATAAAATAAAATCATATAATTTTAATAAATAATTAAATTGAAATATAAAACCAAGATAAAAATCTCGAAATTTATATTTATTTTCGCTAAATTTTCAAACAATCTTATTTTAAAATTCTTTATATTCTGTGATGAAGGTTATTTTAATAGACCTCGAAGAGCCGCAGTTACTTCATCAAATCACTCAATGTGAAAAAAGCAAAAATGTATATCTTTTATCAATTTAATATATATATATCAGAAAAAATTGTAATGTCGACCATAAAAGAATAAGTATGTGTTGAATATAAAATAAATTAAACATACTCTATGTTTATTTTTAAAGATCCTGACAATGATGAAAAATCAAACCTGATATTTGCAAAACAGTTGATCCATAAAACACTTGATAAAAATTAAAAAAAATTTTATGAAAATTCATTTAAATACACACTCACCGAACAAACAGTGATTGATGAAGTAACTGAGGCTCTTCGAGGTCTATTTAATCTTATTTTGTCCCACAAATTGAATATCGACATTTTTTAATTCAATTGCATCAATTTTATTAAGAAAAAACAAAGTGTTGCGGTTTTTTTTTGCCGGTGAGAGTATTTTAGGTTAGAAAAACAAAGGGTTAGACGCTACAACGCGCTACAGATCCCATTTTTTGGGATCTGTAGCGCCTTGTCGCTCGAAGCGCGTTGTAGCGTGTTGTCGCGCGCTTGCAGTGGACGAGCTTCAATTGATTCACACACATTGGGATCTGTAGCGTGTTGTAGCGCTTGTAGCGGTAGCGCGTTGTCGCGTCCAGTGGACGACCAGCCTAACATATACCATATAGGTAAGAGGATGTAAAAATGTATTATTGTGAGCTCAATCCATTGTTAGTCGGCAAAGAGAAGTAAAAAATCAATTTGTTTATCTAAATTTAGTTTTGATGGGTTCTGTTATGTAAACAATTAATGATTCAATTTCTTTCTCTTTAATTTCCTTTTAAGAAAGAGAAAAAAATTCTCGATCGATTTCTCTCTCATTTTACTTTTTCTTGCCTATATACACGTATATGTTAACACTGTATATAGAATGTTGCCTTCTTGTCAAGATTTTGATGGAAATACAAGTTTTGAGGATTCATCGGAAACTAAATATATGTTGACATGAAATAAAAAACTGGTGTGACCCAACTTTTAATTCTTTCTCTCATCTATCAATTAGACATTAGATCCTGTTTGGTTATACTCTGCTCTCGTATTCAAAAGCTGCTTCTTTTTTTGACTTGCCAGCATTGCCTTTTTGTCATTTCAACTCACCTGATTATGAAATAATTCTTTTTTTTCCTTTTCATCAATATTAAGGAAAAAAGACCTGAGGTAATAAGAGAGTTTATTTCTTAATACAAGCCTATTATTATTGTTATATAAAACATAATAAAGGAATCTTTTCTCATTCCTCTTCAAAATGGAAAATTTGAATAATAAAAATAAAAAAAAATTTTCCTCTGTGTGAATAGCGTACGCCTTTATCGAAAATTTAAACCAAACTAGAACGATGCCCATTTGCACCAATACATCTTAAATCTTAAGCTCGCCTTAACCTAAAACCATAACCTAAAAAAATGAAATGTGGCATTTTACTTATTCAACAATTTGTATATATTTTATTGAAATAAAATATATCTTATTGCTATTATTAATGCGTTGGAGGCACAAATAGAGGATTAAGACCCGATTTCCTCATTTCAAATTCAATTGTAAGATATAAGATGAGCTTAAGATCTAAGATGTGTTGGGCATAAAGCTTTTTCAAAATGGAATTTCACACCCATCCCATCCAAATTATTAATTCTGTCTACACTTGTTCGGGTACACCTTTTGAATAATTCTCCATAATTAAATAATTAATTAGGCTGTCTCCAGAAGACAAATCATTTTTGGACCATTTCTTTTTTGGAGAAGTCCTGTGATCTTTGGACATTTATTTGATCAAAGGAGCAAATTTATCGAAAACTTAGGGTGCGATTATGTTGGAGCTGCGATAAGCGATAAGAGCAGAGCTTCATTCAGCTCGTTAGTAGTGTTTATGTTGGAGCTGCGATAATAGCAAAGACAAAGGAGGTGTCTAAAAGTTTAAACTGTTTTTAATCGCTATAAATTGGTATTTGCTTCAAGATATTAATAGAAAACGTGAATATTGGTGTGTTTGGAGCTGATCAGAGGTAAAGATTTTGTTAAGTCTGCATAATGTTATAATTGACAGAGAAGGTTTTGAACATAACCTCGTATCTGTCAAAATTCACTATGATTTTAAATAAATTTAACTGTTAAATTTATTAATATATTAAATTAAAATATTAGCCTAAATTAAATTATTAAAAAATTTGTTTATTAATTGAATAAACCATTATTAAGATTATTATATATTAATTATTTTAAATATAAATAGATTTAAAAGTTGATTGAATTGAAGTGGCAGAAAAACGACAAACAAATATATTATGAAAATTTGTCTTTTTTTTATTCCCCAATGAGGGCGTAGAAATACTTCACTTATTAAAATTTCTCTATCCATCTGCAATCAGAGCGTCGATAAGAGCCAAGAAAATAAATCGGGCCGTTTAACCTCGACCATGTTATTCAAAATATTAAAACAATAATACTATTGTAATAAAGCATTTGTTGAATACATTTAATGAATAAAATAATATGAAACATGTTGAAAATGTCTATCCAAATGTGGAGAGGATGCCAGCCAAACGGCCGAGTGAAAATCCCAATAAAAGAAAACATTTCGGCTTAAATAATGCCAGAAGAACTGAAGAAGGAGCTATCCTCTTTGGCTAACATCCTCTCCTTCTATTAATCTAATATGAAAATCTGTGATCCCCCCTTACTTTTCACCCATTTCTTAAATGTCTTAAGCACGCACTTGTGATTATTCGGGTTCCAGGTTCGCTTCCCTTCCCAAGTGAGAAAAATGTATTTCGAATAAATTGGCCACCAATCATCCATAGGGCCATGGCTAAAAAGATTTGTCAAAATTTTAAAGGTGGTTGACCTAAATGACGCCCCTAATATGCAACAACTCAACATTGCTCATTTATTTTTATCTTTTTAAACAAATTCTACTCTCTATATTAATTTAAAATATTATAATCAAAGGAATTCACTTTTATTTATTATTTTTAGGCCAATTTGATTGCTGTTCAATGATCAATTTTGCTTATGCAGGATGTTTGTTGCAAGTAAGTAAAAGTTTATTTCATTGCCTGGCGTGAATCCACAAATACTAAACATGCAATAAACATCCTGCACGTGCAACACTAATAAGCAAGCTAATATATTATAATAACCAACATTTTATGATTAACGCTATTTGTTAGACTTGTAATTTTCTTTGTTATTGCTTTAGTTGTTCACAGATGGAATTACAAACAAACTTGTGGGTTGCTTCAACGAAGCATTCCCTGAAGATGTGGTCCTTGTTCGTGTTTATGGACAGAAAACGGATCTACTCATAGACAGAAAAGCAGAAACCAGGAACATCAAGGTACCTACCTACCTACTTGTTTGAAAGGAAATTCTGCACATGTTATTTAGATTCCGCTCTTATCAGAACAAAAGGATGAATCTCATGTGCTGCTATCAATGTATTAATTAATCCTATCCAGCTTTATATTTATCCCCATTATTCTTAAATCCCCTCGTAAATACCATAAATAAGTTTGTCACCTACTTACGTGAATCCTTTAAGACTTAAACCGTGCGGAGTTGCTAATATAAATTTATTATCTTTTTTTATTAAATTTTAAAATATTCCTTAGACCAGTGGTTCCCAATCTTTTTTGATGTGCGGCCCACTTTTACCGTAAAAAAAACGCTGAGGCGCAGTGTATATGGGGCATTCTACATCAAATCAAACGGTTTAAAAAATTTTAATTTTTGATTTCCTCCATTTTTTGAAATTTTTTAATACACCTTAACTTTTTTAACCCCTCCTGGTAAATTTTGAGATTTTTTCGATCATCGGTTGAAATTTTGTAGAAACCCCTTTTTTTTTGTTTTTTGCTAATAACTCCTACAAAAATGGTCCAATTTCCAACTTTTTTTTTTGAAATTTTTTTTTTTTTTTTTTTTGTGTAGTTTTCAAGAAAAAATACAATTAATTTTTTTTAAATAAGCTTTCTGTGTAATTTTCAAATATCAAAATTTTAGTCATTTTCTGAAAATGCACACTTCGATTTTCCTGAAAATTTTTTGTAACAAACAACTATTCCTTCTACAACTCTTCAGGCGGCTTGTGTATGCCTACTATTTTTACTTTCTCTTACCTATGTATATATGTAATATATATATAGAGAGAAAGTATTGGATTCATGTCAAAAATTCGATGTCGAGATTTTGATGGATCTTCACGTTTTGAGGTCCCCTGAATCCAAAAAAGTGGTTTTCGCGACATGGTCTGTCTGTGGGTGGGTGGGTGGGTGGGTGGGTGTGTGTGTCTGTGTTCAATTTTAAGCATGAAGGAATTGAGCTATGAGGCTGAAATTTTATATTTAAGTTAAACACCCCCGGGACCGGAAAAATAAGCTTTTAATCAAAATCGGCCAAAGATTACTAGTACTTTACTGATGTACTTTTTCAGTTTTTTTCGTTTTTCTCAAAATTTGCTCTAACGATTTTGATTAAAATTCAAAAATTAATTATTTTTTAGATGCTCTTTCAAATGTATATTCTCGTTTTGCTTTCAAAATTGTTTGAAGCACACTTTACTCTTGTGCTTCATAGAAAAGATAGGAGAAATGGTTGCCATGGTAACAAAATATAAATATTTTCCCACACTTACAAATTTTAAGGCTCAAACAGACAGAACGCGAAATTCGCGACGCTCAGGCTACGCGCGCATTTCGCGGCGAAAGGCGTTTTTGCTAAGCCACACAGGAAGCATAATCTGGGCGTACGATCCGGTATTGTGTATATGTTTCAACAACCTTTATTTAATGAATTTATAAATATTTTATAAATAAAGTATTATATTACGAAAGAAATAGAATATCATTGCAAAATTAGATTTTATTTAAATCTTATTTTATTAATGATAACTTTGATTAAATATTTTTCGAGGCTTGTAAATTAGAATAAGATAATACTATTCAATTACCTCGATTCGGACTTTTTACTAATCATAGATTGGCTGCCAACAAAAAACATATTTTATTATTTACTTTTATTTAGTTAGAGGCGAAAAAACAAGTGTTTTTAACTCTATAAGTTTTTTTATTTCATTACTCATCTTGATGATTCGCCTGTTCGCGCGAAGGAGTTGTAAATTTGTACAACTCGAAAAAGCTGTCGCGCGAAAGAGAGCGTTTACGCCGCGTAAGTTCGCCCCCTGTGTGACGGGGATGATACAGTCTTGCCTTATACAACATTTCGCGCCCTTTCGCGGCGTTGAAAAAACGCCAAGCGACGCGAATTTCGCGTTCTGTCTGTTTGAGCCTTTACATCTGAATTCCAATGTTCCGTACTGTCGGGAACTAAATATATGTCGACACAAAAAATCTGGTGTGACAAGCACAGAACACAACTTTCGATTACCGAAGGTAAGAGAAAGTTGTGTGCTGTGCGCCAGTCACACCAGATTTTTTTTTTTCGATTTTTGAAAATTTGAAAAATTCTTTTTTTCCTATTAATCATTTTTAAAAAATAGTAGCCATGGAGTACCCACGACCGGAACCGCCTGAAAAGATGTTTGTTGCAAAAAATTTTTAGGAAAATCGAAGTAAGCGTGATTTTCAGAAAATGACTAAAATTTTGAAATTTGAAAATGATACAGAAAAATTATTCAAAAAAATCTGGTGTGACTGGCGCACAGCACACAACTTTCTCTTACCTTCGGTAATCGAAAGTTGTGTACTGTGCTTGTCACACCAGATTTTTTGTGTCGACATGTATTTAGTTTCCGACAGTACAGTATATTCGATTGTCAAGATGTAAAATTTATAAGTATAGCGAAATATTTATATTTTGTTACCATCTCCTATTTTTTCTATGGAGTACAAGAGTAAAGTGGTCTTCAGAAGATTTCAATGACAAAATGAGAATATACATTTTATAGAGAATCTAAAAAATAATTGATTTTTGAATTTTAATCAAAATCGTTGGAGCAAATTTTGAGAAAATCGAAAAAAACTGAAAAAGTACATCAGTAAAGTACTAGTACTCTTTGGCCGATTTTGATTAAAAGCTTATTTTTCCGGTCCCGGGGGGTGTTTAACTTAAATATAAAATTTCAGCCTCATAGCTCAATTCCTTCATGCTTAAAATTTGACACACACCCACCCACCCACCCACCCACCCACCCACACACAGACAGACCATGTCGCGAAAACCACTTTTTTGGATTCAGGGGACCTCAAAACGTGAAGATCCATCAAAATCTCGACATCGAATTTTTGACATGAAACCAATACTTTCTCTCTATATATATATTACATATATACATAGGTAAGAGAAAGTAAAAAAAGTGGGAAATTGGACCATTTTTGTAGGAGTTATGAGTAAAAATCGAAAAAAGGGTTTTTTTTTTCAAAATCTGAACCGATGATCAAAAAAAATCATAAAATTTACCAGAAAGGGTTTTTTAAGGTGTACTAAAAATATCAAAAAATGCAGGAAATCAAAAATTAAAATTTTTCAAACCCTTCGATTTGGCGTGGAATGCCCCACATTTATATGATTTTATTTAAATATATATAATTTTTATCTTTTCTTAGACGTCCGCGGCCCAGTTCCAATCAGCTCGCATTCCCACAATTGGGCCGCGGCCCACGGGTTGGGAACCGCTGCCTTAGACAATTTCTTTCATTAATGCATACAAAATAAGTACTAAAAGCTGGAGCTTTGAAAAGAATCTCTCAATTCACTTTTGTATTGCTTACAATGCGGCCCATTTAATAGCTACAGTAGATGCATTATTCCGAGGACTATAATCTAATCAATATACGTATAATTAATATCATTTCCAATCACAGCGAATTAAAATTTTGCATTAAATTCAACTTAAAAATAACTATTTGTCATATAAGTTGGTTTTTATCTTTCTACCCAATTAGTTAATTCAAAACAAAGTGATTTATACAAAAAAAAAAAAAAACTTAAAATTTCATAACTATAAGATAACCATATGAAGAGGTCAGTAAGGGGAAGGGAGGGAAGAGGTAAAAAATCCGGGGGGGGGGGGATTTTTCTCCTCATTCCCATCCAATTCACAACAAAATCGAATTCATCAATGAGCAATTTATTCAATCTGATCGACCACCTAGAAGCTAACAAGGAGGCTATCGAGGCACGGAGAGACCTCAAAGATCATGTCCCGCATATGCGTTAACAACCACATAAAGATCCCTTTCTAAAAATGATCAGCGATAAAGAGCCTAAAGGGGTGAGGTGAGGGATAGTGGCGTCAAGTTGAACGTTAGATCACCGAGTCTCTAATTTTTGTGACAATTTCAAAGTCCATCTCGCAATCATATAAACAAACAGGAAAATTTCTAACATTCCTCTGCTAAAAAGAAAAAAAAAAGAAGTATTTATCGATTCAGAGATAATCGTATGTAATATCGTTAGATGCTAGAGGATTATTTTAATTGTGTCAATCAATAAATTAGAAAATAAACTTGTCATATAAAGAATTTATTACAATTTCAATTGACTATTATTTGGCCCCTCGGGCTTTGTGTAGTTGGTAGCGCGCCTGCCTTGTACTGTATACCAAGGGTCGCGGGTTTGGATCCCAGATGATTTTATTAGAAGAGCAAAGCAAACTTCAACTTGCTTTCACGCTAATTGTTGCGATGTTTCGACTTTCTTTACTGACTTTTCAAGGGTCAAGCGGCGGCGATGAGGCCATTTTGATACGAATCAACGTTTCGAGGGATAGATCAGACTCGCATTGCTTTTCCTTCACGTTTCCATGCCACGCACTAGCGTGCGAAACTTTTCAGCCTCCTCTGGCTCAACGTCCATTGACTCTTCCCCTCTCTAAATAGGCCAATATTTATTTACTTATAAGCGGAACTATTTGAGGAATTTGATAATGAATTTATAAATATTTTTATTAATATTTTATCTTTTTTAACCTAGAAATAAAAAAAAAAAGATTTAATTTTTTGATAAAGCTACTAGTTAAATTCAAAATAAATAAAAACGTTTTTATTTAAAATGCACTAAGGGGTCGTCGTTTGGATTTTGTTGTTCTGATGATGATTTTTGAAAAATAAATTAAAATGCAAACAAAAATGTATTTTTTTTTGTTTTAGCTGCTTCACCGGATGGGCTACGCTCCTCGTCTTTATGCGACATTCCGTAACGGTTTAGCCTATGAGTTCGCCCCTGGTCGAGTTTTAGACGTGGTGTCGGTTCGAGACCCGGCAATTTACCCTCTTGTAGCCCGAATGATGGCGCTTATTCATCGCGTTGACGGCACCGATGGACAAACATCATCCCCAACGCCACCAAATCTTTGGGGCAAAATTCAAAGATTTCTTGATCTGATGCCGGGACGTCTGCCTGATCCAGCACAAAACGCCAGGTGCCCAAAATATCCCTCAGAAAACACTCCAAATCCATTCCTTTCGAGATTATGAGATCTATTTAACTCGCTCTCATTGTTTGGGTAGAGTTCTTCTATTACTATCCTTTATTTATATATACCGTATATTTTGAATCAGGAAGAATAGAAATTTGGCAAATAAACAGCTCTAATAAGACATGGGCCCCTCCAAAAAATAACATAAATTTTTCTGTTTGATGTGACCACTAGTCATCATGGGTGATGCGGGGGAGAAAAATATTGTACATACTATGGGTGAAAAAGAAAGTTACTTCCGGAAGTCAGATTGTATTGAAAGAAAAAAACAGATTTTTCTTTTTGCAGGATATTTAATGGCTTGGCGACCCAGCGTGCACAGCCAATTTTAGTTTCGACCTCTAAGGGCCGATTGCATCAGTTAGGGGAAGCTTGTTAACCCCGGGCTAAATGTTTCTTTTTTTTTTTTTATTTTTGTAGTGCAGAAACCCTCTTCCGGAGGAACAAATCCTGTTCTGTTTGTGAAGGTAGCAACTTCAAAAAGAGACATCTTATAAAAATTATTAAAAATTATTTAAAAAAAAAAATGATATTATTACCCATAATTTAAATAAATATTATAAATTAAAATAATTAATTTAAAAAATTAATTTTTTTTTTACTAAAATTTTAAAATTTTTAATAAAATAAACAAGATTAACTCGGTTTGTTTACATTTTTTCTATTCCAAGAGAGTGACGTCATGGGGCTACTCCTTTTGCAAAAAATCGTTCAAAACAAACAATTTATTAAAATTTATACACGGCATATCTTTAATAAAGCAGTGTAAATACCAGGGTCTAAATTAGTTTAGTCAGAAACTATACAATTTGCAAATTAAACAAAATGAATGTGAACTAGGTTATGTGCAGTCAACAATGCTGCCACATAGAAAAATACAAGCAAGGAGGAGCTTCATGACGTGGACCAATCAAAAACTGAGACCTGAAAATTGTTTGTTTACTAGTTTCTGGCCAACCTGTGTATTTAAAGACCTTGGATTTATTAATGTTTACTTTTCAATTTGTCAATTGTTCCAATCTTCACAACTATTTTGACAAATTCACAGATCAAACACAATCAAGATTGGACAGCTCCAGGTTAAAAATTGTTTATAAGTTTAGGGCCATCTATACGCTTGTTAGAGAACTAAAAGTAAGCAGGAGAAAAAAAATTGCTCCCAGAGAGATTTGAACTCGAGCTTGTTGCAATTCACATGTTTTGATACTGACTACTTAACCCGCTCGTACACTTTACTTGTATTTGTTATTAAACTCATGAAAAAATGTTATTTTGTTAGCGATTGGAACGAACTCTACAGGATAAATTTTGAACTAGCCTAGTAATACCAGCTAGCCACTTGTCATATAACTAAACATTCTTCCCATAGAGCTGCTGCCCCCCCCCCCCCCCTGGACAAATTGCCAGGTGTGGCTCAAAAGATAATTTCAAAAAGAAATATTCCTGACAAGAAGTAATATCAACTGAAGATATTTTGAAGCATTTTTATCTATGAATATATATATTCGTGAAGTTAGGATGCTTGTGTTCATAATATCACCCCAGGGTTAAATCATAGACCCAACTTTGGGCCTGGGTAACTTAACCCACATTTTGGCTATAATTCACCATATATCTAGCTGAAATTATTCAAAAGTAAGGTTATCTGAGGGGTAAAAATGGCGACGAGATCTGATGCAAACGGCCCTAGCCTATAATATATTGTAAACAAGGGCGGATACAAGGGGGGGGGGGGGTAAAGGGGGTAATTACCCCCCCCCGAGATTCGAAAAAAATACTTTTTTTTCGCAAAGAAATTTATTTTTAATGTAAAATTTTTAAAATTAATACTTAAAAATTTGATGTGTATTTATATTCTGGCAAACAAATACAGAATGCGCTTTTAAATTACCGAAATTTAAAAAAAATCTGGTGTGACTGGCGCACAGCACACAACTTTCTCTTACCTTCGGTAATCGAAAGTTGTGTACTGTGCTTGTCACACCAGATTTTTTGTGTCGACATGTATTTAGTTCCCGGCAGTAGGGAATATTTGAATTCAGATGTAAAATTTTTTTTTTTTTTTTTTTTTTTTTTTTTTTTTTTTTTTTTTAAGTCATTTAGGCTGCAGAGGCCATTTGACTTTTATAAATTTATTGATTATTTATTTAAATACATGTATCGATGGCTTCCAGCGGGCGTTCAATGGTCTTGTTTTTCGGGGGCCACCTATCCCGATTTTCAGCACCACTTGGCATTGCTTAACAATGATGATCTTGGTGGCTGTTGTTCTTTCTTCTTGCCAGGCCCGCCGGCTGATGTAAAATTTATAAACGTGGGAAAATATTTATATTTTGTTACCATGGCAACCATTTCTCCTATCTTTCCTGTGAAGCACAAGAGTAAAGTGTGCTTCAAACAATTTTGAGGGCAAAACGAGAATATACATTTGAAAGAGCATCTAAAAAATAATTGATTTTTGAATTTTAATCAAAATCGTTAGAGCGAATTTTGAGAAAATCGAAAAAAACTGAAAAAGTACATCAGTAAAGTACTAGTACTCTTTGGCCGATTTTGATTAAAAGCTTATTTTTCCGGTCCCGGGGGGTGTTTAACTTAAATATAAAATTTCAGCCTCATAGCTCAATTCCTTCATGCTTAAAATTGAACACACACACACACCCACCCACACACACACACACACACACCCACACACACACACACACAGACAGACCATGTTGCGAAAACCACTTTTTTGGATTCAGGGGACCTCAAAACGTGAAGATCCATCAAAATCTCGACATCGAATTTTTGACATGAATCCAATACTTTCTCTCTATATATATATTACATATATACATAGGTAAGAGAAAGTAAAAATAGTGTGCTGTGCGACGAGTCACACCATATTACCCCCCCCCCCCCCGAGAAACACCTCTGGATCCGCCCTTGATTGTAAAATATACGACATTTCATCGTTTTATCGTTAAAAGAAGTAGAATCTAAAGAAAAATAACAAATATATCTACCTCTTTAAAGATCCTGCAAAAAGAAAAAATCTTTTTTTTTTCTTACTATTGTCAACACAATCTGACTTCCGGAAGTAACTTTCTTTTCCACCCTTAGTTGAATGATCCTCTGGCCGTTTCTACTGGAAAATATTGTGATCATACCAAAAGAGATGAGCACAAATTTTGCTGTTTCCTAACGGATCTTCTGTTTTCTCACACTAAAAACATTTAGTTGTCTGGAATAAATAAATGTCAGCCTTGACAGCAAACCTATTCGCGTTTTTTTATACCAATCACAAAAATGTTGATGTGACTAATCACCCAGTAGGTTATGAAATGTGCTGCTACACCAGAATTTATGAGCCTAATTAGCAATTAAATCGCTTTTAATGTACTAGTCACTATCTATTTATGAATTGCGAGTGCTCATCAATGCCTTTGTTTATTCCATTGTTTTTATAAAAGATTATGGAATTCTTTGTTGTGGAATATTTCCAAGGTTTGAATCAAAATAATTTCCATTAAATATTTTTCATATAACAATAAAATAATCACATGTTTTTGATGCGACTTAATTTCGGCACATTTATTAGGGTGGGCCGAAAAAATTTGTTTTCAGCGGCTACCCCCTGAATTTGAAGTATTACATGCAAAAACATATTCTAGTACTAGAAAACTTCTTTCAAACAATATCTAGAGGGCGCGCGAGGTGCTCAAAAACCACCATTTTTAGCCTTTTTTTTTAAATTTAAAAATCGATTATTAGGCATAGTTATTTATCGCCCTATGGATATTTTTGGCCCAGAACAATACTAAATAAGTTAGTTATACTGCCGAAGTCATATCACTAAAGTTTACATAATAAATAATTATTAAAAGTTGACATTTTTGCCATTTTTCAGTATTTTACACAATTTATCGATAAAAACGGTTAATTTAAACATGAAAATTCGATATTAATTAATGATATATATTTCAATTAAAAGAGTATTAATTAAATGAAAAAAAGCTTAAAACATAATAAAAATACAATTTTTAGGGATTTGTTTTTACTAAAATACAGGGTGTCTCAAAATGAAAGAGCAGATTTCAATTTTATCATTGGATAGAGGAAGGTTCAAAGTTTTGACACAGCAGCGCTGTTGTTTGTTTATAGCAACATGGCGACTACACCACAGGAAAAGTCATTTTGTGTGTTGGGATCAGGTTGGGATTCGCGAGATCTCAATCCATTATTCAAGTGCAACGTGCCTTTCGCAGTCGATTTAAAAAACCATGAGGTACGGCGTTATCTCAACAACACCATTCCACAACGTTGGATTGGGAGAGGTGCACAAGAAGACCTTGTTCATTGTTTCTGGCCTCCCAGGTCCCCAGATCTTACTCCTTGTGATTTTTTTTCTGTGGGGGTACATAAAAGAGACAGTGTTTGTCCTACCTATGCCAGCTACTCTTCAAGATCTGCGAAATCGAATTATTGAAGCTGTCAATTCAATAAACAGGGACCAGTTGATGCGTGTATGGAATGAAATGGACTACCGTTTCGATGTTTCTCGAGCAACACATGGAACACATGTTGAGTGTATGATGTAGTGAAAACTTTGAACCTTCCTCTATCCAGTGACATGCGCAATGTGTTTCTATCTTTCATAGTTTGTCTGTAATACGAAATTGAAATCTGCTCTTTCATTTTGGGACACACTGTATAATGAAACTGGCTCATATATAACATGTACCTACATAGGAAATACTCTTTTAATTGAAATGTATATCATTAATGTCGAATTTCCATGTTTCAATTAACCGTTTTTATCGATAAATTGTGTAAAATACTGAAAAATGGCAAAAATGTCAACTTTTAGTAATAATTTATTATGTAAACTTTAGTGATATGACTTCGGCAGTATAACTAACTTATTTTGTATTGTTCTGGGCCAGAAATATCCAAAGGGCGATAAATAACTATAGATAATAATCGATTTTTAAATTTAAAAAAAAGGCTAAAAATGGTGGTTTTTGAGCATCTCGCGCGCCCTCTAGATATTGTTTGAAAGAAGTTTTCTGGTACTAGAATATGTTTTTGCATGTAATACTTCAAATTCAGGGGATAGCCGCTGAAAACGGTCCACTCTAATATTTATATTTTGACCCTAAAAAACAATAAAACTACCGACTCAACAGACGACATATTAAAAAAACATTTGCTTCGTGTTTCAAATAGCAAATTCGTGCTCACCTGTAAACAAGTTCAGAATTGGTATGAATACACTACTTCCTTTTTTATAAAGGGCCGGTGGATATTAATTCAAGTCGCGTAGCGTATACTAGGTAAGAGATTGATTCGCTTTTTAAACTAATAAAATAAATATCTATTCTTTCCGATTTATAACATTTTATATTTTTGTAGACTCTCCTATAAATTATGAAAGAAACATTTTTCCATCTAACCTTTTCTTTTTTTTTTTTTTTTTTTTGATGATTATATTTATATTGTAGATTTGTTGAAGTTTCAAGCATCTATCTGTTTCTGGATTGGTTTTTCTTGGATTTGGCCTTGGGTACTATTTTTCCGCATGCTTTGACTTTTCTTTCTCCTCTATTATAATAAATACGGTGTATAATTTGCCATTAAATTTCGAGTTTGCCCACACATTTTCAGAATTACAAATAATCTCTAGATACAAGGCCTATTCGGAAAGTAAGTTTACAAGTGCAGTGGTGAAGCGAAATCTCGTTGTGGATGAAGGTTTAAAACGACCGCCGGCCTGCCAAGTGCCAAGTGCCTTCTGTGAGTCCATCATGTAAAATAAAAACGCAGGGACGAACAGTTTGTCTCTATTCATGAGAATGTTCGTCCACAGACGCAAGAGATCTCCCGTGACGAAAAAGGAACTGGTTATAAAAAAATGGTGGCAACCGTCTTCATAGGAATAGAGTTGGGAAACTACGGACGACATCCAGGACAGCTCTTCACGGTGGTGCCAAATTAAAAAAAAAAACCCTGCGCATTGTGAACTTACTTTCCTTATAGCCTTTATAATATAGAGAGAGGCGAACAAGAAAGGATAAAGGGAATAGGAAAAATAAAATCAATTAGAAATCAAAGAGAGAGCAGCTAAGCATAATTTCATTTATTTCCCCTCAGAGCTGACGTTTCAGTCCTGTTTAGGGCCATCTTCAGAGCTATTAACAGGACTTTTAAACGAAATTAACATGCAACTAGAGAGGAGGCAATGGCTAAGCTTGAATATTTAATTTCTAAATTATTAGAATGTATTAAGTCAAAAGTGCTGAGGCGATAAATTTATTCGACTTTTCGGCATACAGCCATCTTCAGAGCACTAAAAAATAACGATATATATATATATACAATAATTATAAAAGAATTCTAAAAATACCTTTGAATAATTTACACCAAAATCATAAAATTGAAAATTTTTTAAAAATGAATATTTAATAAAAAACCGAATATTACCATATTAACAGTTTATTACCAGACAACACCATCAAGCCGGATTCACTCCAACGGGCACAGTCAGATCAGATCACGGTTAGATCACTGTCCAGTCACGGGCAAGCAATTCACACAGCGCGGGCAGATAAGTCTGTCCCTATGAATCAGTGCAAACAGATACTGCCTATCTCCATCATTCACTAACATCAGCACTTGTCTGCTACAATGCTATTTAGAAAATTGACTCTATTAAAAATTGCTTTAATTTTAGAGGAGGAACAGAATATTAATAAATCGCGATCTCGGGTACATGATATAGGTAAATCAAGGAGGGAAGAAGGAGAGTTTGTAAAACTATTTCCTCATCTGGTTGACGATGAAACCAAGTTCGACCAATGTTTACGCATGTCACACTGTGATTTTTTAGAAAAGGGCAGGGGCGGGCACAGTCCTGATCGTCGGGAAGGCGATCTCGCGGGCAGACCGCCGGTCTTGATCTGACTGTGCCCGTACCGTGCCCGCCAGTGAGAACACTCTCATTGAGATCCCGAGGCAGCGATCTTGACTTGACTGTCTATAACCGTGATCTGATCTGACTGTGCCCGTTGGTGTTTCTATTAATAGCTCAGAAGATGGCCCTAAACAGCACCGAAACGTCCGCTCTGAGGGGAAATAAATGAAATTATGTTTAGCTGCTCTCTCTTTGATTTCTAATTCTGCCTACATGTTATACAATCAGCTATAAAAAAAACTTAAAATAATTTACCAAAAAATAAAAGTTATTTTTTTTCTAGTAGCCAATAGCTTGAAGGTTTACTTTTTTTGTTATTCTGATCTTCGGAATTCAAACAAATATCATATAATATTCATTAGCGGAAAATTTTATTGAGGTCTGGCGACTGTATTGCACAATTTAACAGTTTCGGTTTGACAGAAAACCATCATCAGGCCTAAAATACATAAACGTTATAAAAATTATATGCAAACCCTTGAGTCAAATACATCGAAATTTGTTTATAAAAATTTTTTCTTTTTTAAATACACAAAATTTTTATCATTACAAATATTCTTTTATCATATTAATGTTGTTATAAATAAAATATTTTCTTTTCAAAAGTACCTTAATTTTATAAGAGGAAACTTGGAAAATTAAGGTACTTTTGAAAAGAAAATATTTTATTTATAACAACATTAATATGATAAAAGAATATTTGTAATGATAAAAATTTTGTGTATTTAAAAAAGAAAAATTTTTATAAACAAATTTTGATGTATTTGACTCAAGGGTTTGCATATAATTTTTATAACGTTTATGTATTTTAGGCCTGATGATGGTTTTCTGTCAAACCGAAACTGTTGAATTGTGCAATACAGTCGCCAGACCTCAATAAAATTTTCCGCTAATGAATATTATATGATATTTGTTTGAATTCCGAAGATCAGATTAACAAAAAAAGTAAACCTTCAAGCTATTGGCTACTAGAAATTAACTTTTGCTGTTTCCATCATAAGAGTATTTTTTTTTTAGTATTTTTATTTTTATTTTAAAAATTTAAGAGTTTTGTGAATTTGTTTAAATCAGAAAGGAAAAAATCTTGTGCAAAGAACGACATCAACGTAAAGCAGAATTAGAACAAAATGTCAAATATTTGGCACTACTTGTAGCTAGCATTTGTACTTCTGAAAATGATTAGAATTTCTTTTAATTCTTCTTAATATTTACTAACACTCGGTTACGGAATGTATCGTATACCAACCAATTCATAACATAAGCTCTAACATATATATATACGAATTTCTTTCTTCGCGGCTATTATCATTTATTATTTCTTTGTTTAATAGATTTATATTATTATTATTATTATTTTGTTCTATTTGTTGTTGTTGTTGTTGTGGTTATTGTTCTTCCTTCGCACTCTCACACCCTCTGCACAAATTCGGCATTTCTTCTCTTCATCGCAGTCTCCTGCCGTTCACCGCTTCTTTTAAAGCGTAATATTAACTGCTTCATTTTTTTTTTTTAATTTATTTAATACGTATTTGCTTTGTTCAATTAATCTGCTTCATAAATGATAAATCTTCTCTTTTGGAATTTAAATAAAAAAAATGGACTAATTTTTTATTTAAGGGGGTTCAGGAGCGACGTCTAAACGTACTTTAAAAAAAACTAGACTATTATAAGGAATTTTTCAATGCGGTTTTTTTTTAATGAATTAAATTCATAAGAGATTATTGGGACATCGAGCTATAATTTTTTTAATGACTTATTAAAAAATTATCGTAATTAATTTTTTTGTTATCAAGCAAATACAAAAAAACAATCAGTCCCAATAATCTTTAATTTTTTTTAAATTTAAAAATGAATTTATTGTTATTATTAATCACATATTAATTAAGAAATTTTTAAAATAAGCTTACAAGGGGACGGCCAAGTGAGTATATCACGGATTCGTTTGAAAAAATTGAGGTGATACTTTGAGCCAAAAAATGTTCACGTGTCTCGGCGTTTTACTCCATAGAGCCCCGATTGGCCAAAAAAAATAAATAAATACTGAAATAATTTTCGCGCTTTCAAGTAGTTTCTATTTGAAACATTACGTAACAGTCAGCTGTGGCTAGGCTGGTAGCGTAGCCGACTGGTAAGTATGTGGTCCCGGGTTCGATCGACGGAGTATGCAATTTTTTTTTTTTAATCTTTTTATGTTACCGTAACAAACAATATATTTAAAACTGTTTCATATTATTTTTTTTTATATTTTATTATTTTTTTTTAGTAATTAAATTTTAAAATTTTTTTTCGAGTTTCATTAGTACAGACAGTATAGTGCTTCTCTCCTGAAATTCGAAAACAAAAATGTGCATGTAAAAAAATATCCTTTATAAACTGCGCTAATAGTCATCTATTTATTTGTTTTGCATGTTATCTATATTCGCTTGACTGTACCTAATTTTTTTATCAAATATAAGCAAATAAATTTTTTATTAATTTCATGTATTTATTTAATTAATGGATTATTTTATGCCTTCTTTATTTCTTCATATATTTAAATACTGTAATAAATGATATTTTCTTCATGCATTTAAATTAAATTTTAATTTTAAGGTAATAAATAAACTCGAAAAACAATTTAAAAAAATTTAATTACTAAAAAAAAATAATATGAAACAGTTTTAAATATATTGTTTGTTACGGTAACATATAAAGATAAAAAAAAAAATTGCATACTCCGTCGATCGAACCCGGGACCACATACTTACCAGTCGGCTACGACCAGCCTAGCCACAGCTGACTGTTACGTAATGTTTCAAATAGAAACTACTTGAAAGCGAGAAAATTATTTCAGTATTTATTTATTTTTTTTTGGCCAATCGGGGCTCTATGGAGTAAAACGCCGAAACACGTGAACATTTTTTTGGCTCAAAGTATAACCTCAATTTTTTCAAACGAATCCGTGATATACTCACTTGGCCGTCCCCTTGTTAGATGATTTATTTAAAATTCATCTGTCAAATTAGTTCAGCATTCTTGCAATAGATGGCAGGCTAGTCTAACAGCCGATCCCCATTTGGCCTATATTTAGGTTATATATTTTTATGCTTTTATAAAAGATACATAATATATAATAACATTTATAAAGTATTTATTGTTAAAAGATCAATGAAAATCAACCAAATACATTAAATATTATTAGCTACCATTCTGACATCTCTTGGCAAATTTTTGAAACTTGATTTTTTGGGCATACTTTTTATGACACACAACGCCATCTTATCGGGAAAAACATGCGTATCCACTTCGCTCCCGTAGCCCGATGCTAAAAAGAATATTAAAATTTTGATAAATTTCTCCTTTGAATATTTGGAGAGATGATTTATCATTTAGTTATTAAAATTGATAGAAATTTTTTTTAAAAGGAAATTTTGAATGCTTCTTTTTTTAGGAGATATATATTTTTTTTTTATTAAGAACGTTGATTTCATTGTTTGTTCTCTGTTCTTCCGGGCTTGTGACCGCAGATTGACGCAACTTGTTCCTGACCGTGCTGCATTAGAACGTGAACTCCATTTGCTGCGCTCTTCACTTGAGGGTAGCGATAGTCCGGTCGTCTTCTGCCATAATGACCTCCTCCTGGGCAACGTCATCTATAACGCTTCAGCTGGCACGGTCACATTCATTGATTACGAATATGCCGGCTATAATTATCAAGCTTACGATATTGGCAATCATTTTGCCGAATTTCCAGGGGTGACTGATGTTGATTACAATCTCTATCCTGATACCACATTTCAAAGGGAATGGCTTCAAGTTTATTTGGAAACATATCTGGATCGGCCGCCGACAAAATTAGAGATCGAAACTTTACTTGTCCAAGTCAATAAATTTTCATTAGCTGCACATTTCTTTTGGGGTATTTGGGCTCTCATTCAGGCCGAACATTCTCTTATTGATTTTGACTTTTTAGGGTAAGTAACTATTTTATTTGTAAATTTATTAATGCTTAATTCGGCCTCTTTCTAATAAAATATAAATAATTTTCCTATCGGGTTGTTGGTGAGATGCTCTTATGAGATGAGGATGGAGCAGCAACCAAAGGTGACAAAATAACAATTCGCGACCATCTACAGAGTCCATAGGCGCCGGAACTGGGGGAGAGGGGGGTACCCCTGGCAACCCTAAGGAGGGGGCAGAGGGGGGCAATATGTCTTCATTTATTTTTTAAAAATGATACATTTTTACTTTTTAAAAATCTTTTAAATTAAAAAAAAATTAAAAGAGTAAGAAATTCATTTTTTTTCCAAAATATTTTATAAAGACCCCATGGGCGAAGCCAGAGGGAGGCAGGGGGGGCCGATGCCCCCCCTGGTGTTGAAAATTTAAAAAATTTCCTTCCAATTGGGCATTTTTTTTAATGAGCTTATATAAGGAAAATAATTAATTATGATTATATTTAATAAATAATTAATAATCTATGTTTATTTTAATTGCAAATCCCCCCCCCCCCCTCTCGTCTTAACGATTGGGAGGCCCCCTAACAAGATGTCTGGCTACGCCCATGTTAGACCCTATTGTATTTCTAATTTCTAAAAACATTTTATTTTGAATAAAATTAAGAAAATTAAAAATATTTATTTTCTTCCAAATAGTATAAAACAAATCTATTAAAAAATCTTTTGATAAAATCACTAGCAAATTTTTTATAATTTTAATTTTATTAAAATTGTGATTTTATTTAAAATTTTTAAAGCTTTATAGTGGATTTGTTTTATACTATTTGAACATATTAAATTAATTTAATTTTCTAAAAAAAATTCCCTCCCCCCTGGTTCAAATTCGTTCCGGCAAAAAAAAAAAATTATATTTATGGTGGGACTCTCCGCACAGGTTGCCATGTTTCCTTTATTTGTTTTTATAATTCATTCTATGCAGATAAATTTGCTCCGTGACAAATCCTACGGTTAATGCGACTTTTAATATTAGCCATAAATCGGTACTTGGAATGAAAACTTTGGATCTCTCAAAAATATTAGAAGGCCCTCAGGTCAAAAAGCAGGCGCTCGAATGGATAAAGTGCAGAATGCAGACATTTCGGGCGTTTCTTCACTCAATGCAGCAGCTCCAATTATAGAAATAGGCGGTCACGATATCATCATGTTTCGATGATAAGGCTAAAAGATCCATATGCAAAGTAACATTTATCTAAAAAAAAGTTCCACTTTAAAATAAAAAAAAGGTTTCTATATTTAAAAAAAAAATATTCTGTAGATGAGCGCGAAATCGTTCGTCTTTAGACCAAAGAAAAAAGGTCAGTGCGTTGATATCGTCAAGGGAGACGAAAAAAAACAAAAATGAAATTTTTTTTTGATATAATCTCTCTCAAAAGTTATGAAAAACCTACAATTATTTTTTGAATAGATTTTTATTTTTTTTTTTTTTTGATCGCCATTTTTATTTGAAAGGCTGAGGGTCATTTTTTGCCCTCTCTCTACTTATCCACCCACCCGCAATTATTAATTGCGGTAAGGGTGCTCTCAGCGCATTCTGACCAAGGCCAACCTATGCAAATTATTGTATATTGAAGTCTCTAGGCAAAAACGAACTTCCACATTGAAACCACTACATCCGAACTTTTTGTCACAATTCGTGTCTATTGTAATCATAGCATTATTAGATGTGATAAACTCGACGCTAATCGGCTAAAGTCTAGAATACGGTAAGTAAAATTTCATTAATAATGGCAACTTTTTTCAGGGAAAATACTAAAAGCCTAAAAGCGGTGGCGGAAGGCCAAATTTTCGAGATATATGCCAAAATAAGGAAATACGAGGACCACATTAACCATTAAAAAATGTATTTTTACTCACTTTTTGGGTTTTTTCTTTCTCCATTGTAATTTAGATGACAAAAACCTTTGCGCCTGATCTATTCTGATTGAGATAAGTAAAGAAATTAATTAAATAGAGTTGAAAAAACGATTAATAATTTTAATGATAATTGTTATTTTTAAAAATATTGAACGATAAAGGAGCTAACTTCATGATGTATTAAAAGTATTCACTCACTTTTTTTTTAGTTTATTCTTTGTTTTTTTCAATTATCATCTGAAATTAGCTCCTTTATCATTTATTATTAGAAAAAAAAATAAACAATTTTTGTTAAAATTATTTTTTATTTTCAACTCTATTTAATTAATTTCTTTACTTATCTCAGTCAGAATAGGTCAGGCGCAAGGTTTTTGTCATCTAAATTACAATGGAGAAAGAAAAACCCAAAAAAGTGAGTAAAAATACATTTTTTAATGGTTAATGTGGTCCTCGTATTTCTTCAAAATTTCCCTTATTTTGGCATAAATCTCGATCAAATTGGCTTTCCGCCACTTCTTTTAGGCTAATAAAGGGAAGGGAGGGTGAATTTTCCCTGAAAAACTTCCCAATATTAATGAAAATTTATTTACCGTATTCTAGACTCACGCCCTTAATAGATCATCTCCTCAGGTGAAAAAGAAAAGAAACCCCTAATTAATAATATCGTCACATCTTTTCCTTTTCAATCTTTTTTTTCTTTTTTTCAGATATGCTGTTTTAAGACTCAACGAATATTTTGCAAAAAAGAGCAAATTCTTATATCTAACAGATTCTTCGCATTTATGATTAAAGAAAAGTGAAAAACAAACATCTCAATTAATATGATGATGATGATGATAATAATAATAATAAATAATGGACCATATTTTCTATCAATTTTAATTTGTTCATTCCATTTGTCTATAATTCCTATTCTTTATAGTCAACCAAAGATCTAATCGATCGATTCAAGCATATACAATTTTATTATTTATAAATTTTTTTTTTTAAGTTAATCTTTCTACTTATACTATTATACTTAATGTATATTCTTTGTTGTTTTATTTATAATTTAATATATAAGTTTAATTTTTAATATTCTTTTTTTTTTACTCCTTTTTTTTTAAATTCATTTTAAGGTCTTTTTCCATTTAGACCCCGTGCCTATTTATTTAAATGATTTGTTTCCAATTCAATTGGACCTGGGGGCGGGATGCGAACTCGCGACTTATGGAGTCAGAAGCCTTGTATTAACGTCATGGGGGGGGGGGGGCAGCTCTATGGGAAGAATGTTTATAAGTTTCTTTTAGTTATATGACAAGTGGCTAGATGGCAATACTAGGCTAGTTCAAAATTTATCCGGTAGAGTTCGTTCCATTCGCCAACAAAATAACATTTTTTCATGAGTTTAATAAGAAATACATTAAGTGGCTTAAAAATCTGGATATAAATGAATCAACTTTTATAAACTAATTTTATTTATAAATTTTTTACAATTTATAAATGACATTTTGATAAAAAAAAATTTAATAGTACTACGTGTCACTCAAGTAGATAAAAAAAAGCATTGAAATATCACAATGCAAAGTGTACGAGCGCGTTAAGTAGTCAGTATCAAAACATGTGAATTGCAATAAGCTCGAGTTCAAATCTCTCTGGGAGCAAGTTTTTTTTTTTTCCCCTGCTTACTTTTAGTTCCATGACAAGGGTATAGATGGCTCTAAACTTATAAACAATTTTTAACCTGGAGCTGTCCAATCTTGATTGTATGATCTGTGATTAACGTATTGTTGCTAAAATCAGAAGGGAAAAAATCCGGTGTGACTAGTCGCACAGCACACAACTTTCTCTTACCCTTCGACAAGAGAAAGTTGTGTTCTGTGCTTGTCACACCAGATTTTTTGTGTCGACATATATTTAGTTTCTAAAAGTAAGATACATTCGAAATTCAAGATGTAAAATTTATAAGTATGGGAAAATATTTATATTTTGTTACCATGGCAAACATTTTTCCTATCCTTCCTATGAAGTAGAAGAGTAAAGTGGTCTTCAGAAGATTTCAATGGCAAAATGAGAATATACAGTTGAAAGTTTGCAGCATGATTGGCGTGGACATGTCGCGAGATACGCCGCAGTTATTTCTTGTTAATTGAAACTTATTTGAGGGGTGAGTATATTTTTTTGGCCTCGGGGCATTATTTCTCCCTCTAACCGTAGCCATAAGTGTATATTATTACTTTGTTTGTTTTATTTAAAAAACTCACACTTTTTTCACATTCACACTGTCATTTCGGCAACTTGGGCCATATAAGACTTTAAACGATAACCGTATTTATGAAAATATATATATTGGGGGCCCAGACATATTGCTTTGTTGAAATTAAAATTGATTAATAAGTTATTATGAAGTCAAAGGGTGAAATGTCGATATGGCAATGCTTAAGCTTAAAAATATTAACACAATTATTCAAATAAAATGGAACTGTTTAAATCAAACATGATTTGTTGTAAATACAAATATTTTATATATATACTAAAATAAAAAAAAATACAACAAAGCAATACTAATCATAGATCAAATATGAAGAATAGCAACTTATAAAGTAAAATGCAAGAGACATCAGCGCTACTTACTTGAACTAATTTAGCTTTGAAAAATTCAGGTTTTTAAAAAAATTATAATAAATTTATATTCATTAAACTTTTTTTTTTAATTTTATAAATTAAAAAAATCATAAATTAGATAAACAAAAAGCTTTTTAATTATATTTATTTTGATTGCTTTTTATTTTTTAAATTTAAAGGAATTTAACCGCTTGATAATGCATGTGCATCAACTTGCCACTAGATGGCAAAGTTTTAGGAATTTTATTTTTAATAATAAATTTTGCATTATAGTGTGGTTACATTTCTTATTGGCACATGTTTAAATCTTGTTTAAATTATAAACAAATAAATACCATCTGAATATCATTAATTGGCCCTATTGATTTAAATGAGTGAATTGTTGAAATTTAATTTTTAATGTTCGTGTTTTTTAGATAAATTATAATTAGAAAGTAGCTATGATTCATAAAATGGAGTTGGCCATTCGGTCCGAGATTGAAACATCAATCAGCCCTTTACAGAGAAGAAACGTTCAATGTGTTGGCCCTTGGTTTGCGAGCCTCTGGCATTATGAGAACGAAAATGATGCTGCAAACTTGACATTAAGTGATGAACAAGATTCCGAGGATGAAAATGATACAAATTCTATCTGGTTAGATGAAGACAACGTCGATTTCTTAAGGAGGCTTGATCCCAAAGAGTGGAAACATCAAGATCATTATGCAGTGATTGGTTTGAGTCGTTTGAGACATCGTTCAACGGAAGACGATATTCGGAAGGCATATCGAATGAAAGTATTGAAACATCATCCAGATAAACGAAAAGCCCAAGGAGAAGAGATCCGGCCTGATGACGATTATTTTACATGCATTACTAAAGCCTGGGAGATTTTAGGAAATCCACGAACGCGAAGATCATTTGATAGCGTTGATCCATTGTTCGATGATTCTATTCCCTCATCAAATGAACATTCAAAAAATAAGTTTTTTAAAGTTTTCACTCCAGTATTTGAATCAAATTCACGATGGAGTGAGAAATTGCCAGTTCCAAAACTCGGTGGGCCTCAATCAACAAAGGAGCAAGTAGAAAAGTTTTATAATTTTTGGTATAATTTTGAATCGTGGAGAGAATTTTCATATTTAGATGAAGAAGAAAAAGAAAAAGGGCAAGATAGAGACGAAAGAAAATGGATTGAGAAACAGAATAAAGCAATTCGAGTGAAAAGGAAAAAAGAAGAGATGACACGAATTAGAACTTTAGTTGATTTAGCTTATAGTCTTGACCCTCGTGTTGCTAAAATTAAACAAGAAGAAAAAGATCGTAAAATAGCTATGAAACAGGCAAGAAAAGAAGCAGCCAGAGCGAGATATGAAGAAGCCGAAAGAGCAGCAAGAGAAGCCGAAGAGCAATTGAGAAAGGCCAAAGAAGAAGAGGAAGCGAAAGAAAAGGCGAAAGCGGATGCATTAAAAGCCGAGAGGGAAGCACAAAAACGAGCCCTTAAAAAAGAAAGAACAAATTTAAGGAAATTAGCCAAAGCAAATAATTATTATATATCTAATGAATCGGAATTGGTCCAGCACATGTCCAGTCTAGAGAAAATATGCGAATCATTTCCTGTTAAGGAATTAACTTGTTTAGTTGAACGACTTTCAGTATCAGGGAGAGATGCTTTTCTTGAAGCGAAAAATACCGTCGAATCTAGAATTGAATTAGAACGAGAGGCCTTGTTAGATCAAACGTCAAAAAGTCAGGTAATATTTCTAACAAAAGGTATTTTCTTCGTAGTATATAAGTGAGCAAGGGGTCAGCGCTGACTTTAAACGAAGTTGTCAAGGTGTGCGTTTTTATTCATTTATTCTTAAATTTTGTAAACTTTAAAAGTCGTTCCCTGAAAAGTAGAAAAAAATCAACTTACCCACTGGGATGAATCTATATATATATATCGCGCTGATCTCTTCTGCTCTTGAATCCTTTGACCGAACTGCGTCTACACAATAATATATATTCTCTATTTTTTTGTTTTTTTTCTATTTTAGTATGGAGGTGGCGGTTGCAAAGTTTCAAACTCTACTGGAGGTGGCTCAAATGAATGGTCGCCAGAAGAATTACAACTTCTTATAAAAGCAGTGAATTTATTTCCTGCTGGAACAGCCCGTCGCTGGGAAGTGGTCGCTAATTTTATCAATCAACATAATCAATCATCAGGCCCACGAATTACACGTTCACCTAAAGATGTTCTTGCTCAAGCGAAAACTTTACAAGGATCCGATTATTCAAGGAATATTCTTAAATCACAAGCCAATCAAAATGCTTATGACCATTTAGATAATAAGGTAAATTTTATTTAGTTGACATTCATTATTTATTTTTCACAACAATTGAAATAATTATATATTAATAAAATCAAATTAACAATTGAATTAAACAATTTAAAATATAAATAATTAATGTTTAAATTAAATCATTCTAATATGCAATCACAAATATTTTTAATCTATCTATTGAGGTTTCCTAGGCCTAAAAAATATCTCTCGGTAAATAAATATATATATTTATTTATTTAACACGAATATTTTAGTGTGAACCAGTTTTCCAATTAAAATCTCATGCACCAGGTAAATAAATTCTTGGTTTAATAAAAGATGACAAATAAAATTTTTCATATATATATATATAAATATATATATTTTTTCCCCTTTATTTCAGAGCGTAGAGAGGCTAACAAGTTTGCGCAAAAATCACTTGTTTCGGGGAAATAACGCCTTCATCAGAGCTACATTGACTGGAATACAATTACAAATTTTATAATGATGTATTTTACAAATAGGATTCTAGTTTTGCCTTAATATTGTTTTTATATTGTTTTCTTATTGCTTTAATATTGTATTTATATTGTTTTGGTTTTGTTTTGTTATTGTATTGATTTTGCTTTTGTTTTGCTTTGTTATTGTATTAATTTTGCTTTTGTTTTGTTTTGTTATTGTATTAATTTTGTTTTTGTTTTGTATTTTTATTGTATTAACTTTACTTGCGTTCTGTTTTATCAAGGCTTTCGCTGTCTACGCGCTACTATGCCTCCGCGCCATCATCCCTCCCCGCTATCGGGGGAGAGGAAATCCCGGATAAAGGAAGAAAATTATATTGTATTAATTTTGTATGGTTTATGTTAATTTTTATGTATCTATTTTGTAAACATTTTGGCCCAATGGCGCGTGGCTAAACGGGCGAAATAAAAAAAAAAAAAAAAAAAAAAAAAATAGGACAGAATAAATTAAGTATATATTTGGAGAATAAAAACCTGCAGATCAATCGCTCCACCTGACGTCCTTTATTTGGCAAATATTTCGACGCATATGACATGCATCATCCTCAGTGCCGCGAGGATGTATTAGATGGAATTGGTCCAAAAATTCCCTTCTTTAAGCTGATGATCGCTCTGATGCAGGAGAGCGATCATCAGCTTAAAGAAGGCACCTCATAAAAAACATGTATGACCCCCTACTAAGGCTTTTAAATAATTTTTGGACCAATTCCATCCAATACATCCTCGCCGCACTGAGGATGATGCATGTCATATGCGTCGAAATATTTGCCAAATAAAGGACGTCAGGTGGAGCGATTAATCTGCTGGTTGTTATTCTCCAACCCCAAATATATACTTAATTTAATCTGACCTATTTGTAAAATACATCATTATAAAATTTGTAATTGTATTCCAGTCAATGTGGCTCTGAATAAGGCGTTATTTCGCCGAAACAAGTGATTTTTGCGAAAACTTGTTAGCCTCTATACGCTTTGAAATAAAAAAAAAATATATATATATATATGAAAAATTTTATTTGTCATCTTTTATTAAACCAAGAATTTATCTACCTGGTGCATGAGATATAGCTTTTACATCCTATTTAATATATCAAGTTGACTGATCATTATATACATATATATATAACACTTTATAATAGTCAGAGAGAAATATATATAAAATACTTCAAAAAGGAAAAAAACATAGAGGCTCAAATTTTTTCCTGTTGTTTTTTTTTCTAGAGAAGAGTTGAAGTAGATTCGACGGTGGCAACAGAAAGATTCGATGCTCCCGGAGTAGATGGGAGCGGAAATTCCGTTTCGCCGTGGACCGCTTCTGAACAGCAACTCCTTGAACAAGCTCTCAAGACTTTCCCTGCCAATTTGGGGCCTGAGAGATGGGATCGAATTGCAGAGTGTGTTCCGAATCGAAGTCGCCGTGAATGCATGCGAAGATATAAAGAATTAGCTGAAATGGTGAGAGCTAAAAAAGCTGCTCAAGCAGCAGCCGCAGCTCAAGAGAAAGACGCAAAAACAAAACATCGTTAATTGCATTTGCTTTATGTATAAACTTTTCTCCAAGAATGTGGATATTCTAGCAAATATTTTAAATTGATTTTATTTTTTTATGTTTTAATTTGTAAAATGAAATATTAAACATTTGATTGTTTTAATCTTCGAGTGGTTACTTGTCTAATTTAGAGCCAGGATAAATTGCTCTCGGAAAATAAAATTTTATTATATATATATTTATTTGGAGTCTTAATTATGGCCAACCATGTACATTTTTTGGTTTCAATCAATACCAAGGCCTAAAAATATCATCAATTTAAATCAACTTGCATTAGAAATACATTTCTCAGCTCCTAAACGTAAATAAATAAACATATAAAGTTTTCAATTCAATTATTTTTGTTTCTCTTTTGATATTACTCTATATATATATATAGTCAACTCCCCCCCCCCCCCCTATTGGTAAGAGCCCTACTCTGAGAAAAAGCTGGCGCCTCGGCGGTTGTTATCAGGCAAAGCTAAATAAGTTGCATGTAGATGGCCGTAAGGAAAATCAAATATTAATTATAAGGACCGTTGGCCAAAAAATAAATGCTTTTGCGTATTGTCCCTTTATTTGTAAATATTGTAAATATTTCGATCCCAATAATATGGAATCATCTTCAGTACCATCAACATGATTATAAAAATTGCATTGATAGAATGCTCAGCTATTTTGTCATATTGGATGGGAGAAAGTAACGATTTGCATAATAATAATTTTTCGATAATATAGAATTGGGAGGTGAGGTCGTTAAGGGGCAAAGTAGGGTTAACTTTGATCAACAATAACTGTAAATTAGATCATATAATTAAAAGGGCTTTAGTTATTTGGAATCAGGAGAAACTCAAGAATTAACAACATGTATCATATTAAAAATCTATCAGATCTCAGACCGTCGGGTTTCGGCTACTCTGCTGTAAGCCTTCCTCAGTGAGGGCTGGATCTAAATGGTAGAATATAATAACTTCCTCACTGAGGAAGGCTTACAGCAGAGTAGCCGAAACCCGACGGTCTGAGATCTGATAGATTTTTAATAAAATAAATATATAAATTATTTATATATTTTATTTGGACTGAAAAGACCTATCACCTTTCCAACTGCAATTTGCACAGTCCTGGTGAGTTAAATGATGTATCATATGTTATATAAAGTTTTTTGTTTAATTACATAAAGGCATTCACAATGTCACGTTTGCCCATTGAATAATTTAAAAACTAAACTATTGAAATTTTGATTATAAATTATTAATCTGTTATCGAAGGTAAGAGAAAGTTGTGTGCTGTGCAACCAGTCACACCAGATTTTCAAAAGATTTAAATTAGATATCAGCCACTAGGTAGCCCTAGTGTCTAGCATGTTTTAAATAATCCCGCTCAAATTGACTCCATCTAACAGGTGAAGCGCGAACTAAATTTAATGCTTTGGACGCCTTATGTGAGTTGACAGATTGAAACATGTTCTCAAATATAAAATGATTATTAAACAAATATCAATTAACATATATTCTTGTATGAAACAAGTTTAAAAAATAAAATCTACAAGAAAATTTTTAATTTAAAAAAGATATGGTTTCAACAAGAGGTCTTAAATATAAATTCACAGAAGGAGAAAAGGTTTTATGTTATGAACCTGATCCAACAAAAGCAAAGGTGCTTTACGATTCAAAGGTAAATACAACCTAATAAAAAAAATTGATCTTTATATTATTTTTGTTATTATTATTTTTAAGCCACTAATTTATTTTTATAGCTTTAAGCTCTCCATTCTGCATATATATAAATTAAACTAAATGTCGTCGAAAAACCCCTATTACTAAAAAATCTCCTCACTTTAAGCATGAATTAATATACTTAATAATTGATTTTTTTATTGGAATTCTAATCATATATTATAATAATTACTAATTTCTAATTGCGTATTAGCAAAACCTTGACTGAAAGGATCGACAGCGTTTCAAGTTTCATTACTTACCGGTAGCTTCAATAATAATTAAAGATTAAGTCAAAATCAATTTATACAAACAAAAAATATATGGAACATATTAACGGTTAATCGTATAAAGTCTTATATGGCCTTAGTTGGCGAAAAGACTCTGTATATTTGTGTGTGAATGGGAAAAAATTGTGGTGAGTGTTTTAACATATTAAAAATTAACAGATGTCTGTTGATCCCAAAATAAAAAACAAAACAGGGGGGGGGGTCTAAGAGGCAGTGCTTAAATATTTTATTTATTTTTGTTATCTTAGACCCCGTTCTTATTCAATTCAATTGGGGATGCGAAGCCTTTAATTTTGGCAGCATAAATAATTTAATTTAAATGTATTGGTGAATTTATTTTTTATATAACATTTTACATAAAAACATTGGATAAATAAATAAGAGAAATGTAAATTTTATTAATATAAAAAAATGCCATCTTTGAGATTGAATGGAAATTCTTTTAATTTTTATTATTTTTAAATAAAACTATACAAAATTTTAAATAAAACTATAAAAACTAGCTATCTTTATTTTAAACATAAATATTTGGCTAATCGTTATAATTATTTTTAGGTACTTGATGTAATTGTAAACAAAGATCTACGAGGAAGAAAAGCCGTCGAGTATCTAATCCATTTTCAAGTAAATATACTATATATATATGCTCTTTATATTATGGTAATTAAAAGCTAAACATTTACTTATAAAATTTGATTTTAGGGATGGAATTCTTCTTGGGATCGATGTGTGAGTGAAGATTATGTTCTCAAAGACACTGATGAAAATAGACAACTACAAAAAGATTTAGCAGAAAAAGCGCAATTACAATTGTGAGTATATTTATTTAATTCCGCCTATGTTTAGAGCTTTATAATATTATTAATTGAATTTCTTATTACATTGAATTTCCATTTGGCACATGTTTGTCCCGCTAGACTTATAAAACTCTTCGTTACATGTAGATGACGTCTTTTTACTTTATTTCTTTATTTGAAATAAGTATCCTGGGACGATTCATTAAGGTTAATAGAGAAAATAAACCAGCGATTGCTTTCTACAGTAAAATAATTTATTTAGCAAATATTTAGGATTGTATAACGCATTCCATCTTCAGTACCTAAAATTATACAAATGTGGAGCCGGCATGTATTCTAGTAAAAGGTTCTGTAGAAATAATGTGGTTCCTCTGGGTGGGCCACCTATCCACGTTTCGTCGTGCTGGACATTAACTGTACGATCTGTACAGGTAACTGTTGCTTTACTCTGTTACCAGGCCCCTTGTACAGTGAGGAACATTATAAGCTCCCACCCATTCGTTTTCTACTTCTGATTATTCCATTGTTTTTAAAAAAATATTATATATTTTTTAATGGGAACTTTCATGGTTCAAACTTAGAAAATTTCCAATAAAGATTTTCATTTTCTTTTATAAAAACAATGAAATAATCACGCATGGGTGCGACTTGTACCGTACCCTCGGAACGACACAAGTGACAAGCCCAGGCAACACAATTTTCATTTGAATGGGTGTCTGGAAGAAGGGCATAAGTTACAAGTTTAAAATTTTACAGTAGAAGCGAAAAACTGAAGTTGCTCATGTTAAGGAACTAAGTAATTGCAAAAGTCAGACATGACCTTCTTCCATTTTTTGACTAAAAAAATTAATTTGTTAAACCGCCAGGAAATTACATAAGAAAAAAAAAAGGGTTTTAAATTAAGCAGATCTATTTATTTAGGAAAAGTAGATTTGTATTCAGGCTGGCTGCCTGATACAACTCCCAATGGCATCTACTTTTTCGGCTCTATGAGTAAATAAATATTTATTAAATTTAATTATTTTTAATAAAAATTGTGTATTTATTTATTAATGAAATTTAGTAAACATTCTTATTTCCAAAAAAAAAAAAAAAAAAAAAATAAAAATAAAAGTGAACATTTTTGTATAAAAAAAGGAAAAGTTCTTTTTAAAAAGAATTAATATTCTGGCACCCACGCTGATCGAGAAAGGCCAAATAAATGATGTACGTGACTGTTTCGAGATATATATTAATAATTAAAATTATTTTTAAAGACTAAGAGGATTAGAATTGAAATAAAATCCTCATTTATATTGAATCGATTATTCATTATCTATTTTCAAATTTTGTTTTTTTTTTATTTTAGAGGAGCTTATCTTTATAGAAGGGAACGTAAAAAACGAACAAGGAAATTATCGGATAAAACAGAAAACGCGGATTCAGATAAACCGCTACGAAGAAGAGGATTATCGGAAGTGGTTTCGTCAGAGGATGGAAGTTCAAGTTGCCGAGAGCGAGGGCGAGATATAATAGATAGCGAGGAAGAAGAAGATCGAATGAGCATGTCCAGCGGCGAAGTGTCCTCGGGCGAGGCTGACGAAGAGAGGATTCCTTTCGAATTGAGCGAAACGATTAAACGAGTCCTTGAGAAGGATTGCGAAATGATAACAATGAAGAACAAGGTATTTATTTGAACTTTCGCCATTGTTATAAAAGCATTCTTGGAATTAATCGTGGTTTATTTTAATTGATAATTAATAATAGAAATTAAATTCGGTCACTATTTAGTGCTGCCGACTTGGCGTTCTTTTTGGACACACCAACTGATGGCAGCTGAGGAACCGAATTTCTATTATTAATTATTAACTAAAATACACACACATATTAACTAAAATAAACTAACAGACCCAGATGTCTGTCCCTCTCCTGGTTTAACAACCGGCGGACAAATCGCTGTTCCGGAGGAACAATGACGTAGGCTAAATGTAAATTTTTGAGAAATTGTGTTTTTTGGCTTAATAGTATCATAAAGCCTCATACCATACCTTGGAACAACGATTAAATAAAAAATTAAATTATTAAATAAAAAATTTCTACGGACAGTCCTGAAGTTTCATTCTATAATTTTGGAGATACAACGACGTAAATTCAAATGGTGTACGAAATTCGTACATAATTTCAAATAATACCACATTAAAATATGTATATTTATCTAATATTTAAAATAAAATGATCTCTAGTTGCATTAATATTGTATAAATTTCACATAGTAATAATTAAAAATTGTTTTTTGCTTCTCCTGCCAAATTCAATATATTGCATTTGTGTCATTGTTTCACCGGAACAGCGAAATGAGACATTTTTCTTTAAGGGGGGAGGAGGGGGGAATGATTTCTCACTAATTGGTTAGAGGCAAAAAATTAATTATTTTTTAAAAAAATTTCTTATTTAAATAGCAGGTCAACTTAGAGTCAAAACTTTTATATAATGCAGATTAATGTAGAAATGAGTTTTTTTGTTGGTCAAGAAGGTGGCTTCTGGTGCTAAGAATATTGCATATAGCTACCCGAAAAAATGGAGATCGCTGGGTTCAAATTGTGGCCGATGGAAAGTCCCAAAATTGATCCCGAGAGCGCACCTTAAGCCGGCCCCCACCCCCCACCAACAAAAAACACACTAATGTTAAATAAACAGTATATATGACTAATTAAGTTCGAATCGAGATATTTTATTTAATATCTTATTCAAATATATAAATCTCTAAAAATATTTAACAAATCGATTTTGTTTTTTACATTTATAAATATTATTTAAAAAAAAAAATGTTTTAAACTTTGCTATCAGCTAAAAGGCGTCTTTGCCTGCTTAGGAACCCAAGAAAAAGGCTTAAAAAACTGGAAAAATTGCGAAATAATCTCAAATTTGCATGAAGAATAGAATTAAATATCAAGAAAATCTGTATGATATTAGGACAATTTTTTAATATATTTAATACAAAAATGTGGTCTATATTAAAAATTCTCCTAATAATAATATTTCAAACCACAAAAGCTTTATAAACAAAATCTGTATGAACACAATAAGTTCTTTCTTAAAAAAAGTTACAAGAGACTGTACACAAGGATTATTTGAAAAGTTGACATAATTAGAGAGAAGAGTTTGAATTAATTAAAAAAATGCATAATTTCGGGTAGTGCCTTAATGTTTTCGGCTCGTGTCATCCTTGTTAAAATTGTTATAATTTATTTTTAGATCAGCATCTTGCCAGTGGAGCCGAACATCATTACAATACTAGAGGCCTATGTTAAGCATTGGGCAATTTCACAAATTTGCGGCTATTCAGAAAAATCCCCAAGGCGTTATAGAAACCATCATCAAAATAATAAAATCAAAGACGTAGACAAAATAAGGGCAAGGTAACCTTTATATAGTATTATTATTTGCTAGCTAATTTTGAAAGATTATTTATTTATTCGATTGTTTCAGTTTGAAGTTATATAAAGAAATCGTTGATGGGATCAGAATATATTTTGATTTTACTTTAGAATCTCTTCTTTTATACAGAGAAGAAAGGCCCCAATATAATAAATTAAATATCAGTAGTAACATTGTAAAGTCTGAAGCTCAGTGAGTAGATTTATTTATTTTCTTTTTAAAGAAAATTAATAATACAGGTTTTATTACTTTTGTCTTTTTTAGTATGCAAGATTCTGCTATAAAAAATGAAAAGGATGATTCAGATAATTCAGGTCACTATTTTGAAAGCGAATTAAATAATGCTCACGGGAATGAAGAAATTAACGATAATGGTAGGAAAAATTGAATTTTTGAGAGGCATTCGCGGTTAACGCTCTCGTTGACAACATTTGAGTTGAATTTATTAATTTTTAGTTTAAATGGATTGATAGAGTATATAAAATTATTCATATCTTAATTTTCAAATAAATTTTTTATAGGAGACAATACTCGCAAAAAAAGTCTTCGATCTCACCGCACATATGGAACAAACGACTCGGTAAATGAGAATGTGTCTTCATCATCCTCAACATCAAAAAAAATTAACTTTTAAACAAGAACCACATCATCACAGGTACAAATTGCTTTTCTTTTACCCATTTATTTTCATTAAAAAAAAACAAACATTTCCTTTTTTAGATCCCTCAATTCTAATAGTTTGGTAAGCGCTCCAACTACTGCACCGAGTAGTCCCAAGAGCAATGCTTTATTAAATGAAATTCTCGCATGGAAAATAGTTCCAGATTCATATATTAATCAAAAACTGACCCCTCCTTCTGTAATATATGGTGCTACTCATCTGGCAAGACTTTTTGGTAAATATTGCTTTGAAAGCATCATTCAAATTTATAACGAAAAATAAAATTTAAAAAATAAAGGCTTATTTTTCTTGATAATAATTTTATTATATTTAAAAATAATAAAAAAAAATAAAACTTTTCATCTTTTTCAGTTAAACTTCCAGATCTACTTTATAGTACAAACATGACTGACAAGAAAATTGAAATTTGTTCTCAAAAAAATTTAGACTTATTTTTAAAGTAAGAATTTATTTTTCTATTTATTATACTAGAATATAAAATAATAATAAACAATTTTTTTTTTTAGCTATTTAGAAGATCATCTTGAATGGTTCGGAGAGCATTGTTATAAAGATAATAATGCTGTAAAAACTTATTAATGATAAAGAAAAAACATTTGGGAATGTCTTACCAATTAACAAAAATAAATTAATTGATTAAATATTTTTTACCATAGAAAAGTGCTTTCCTTTCAAAAGCGGGTGATTTTATTTCTGTATTTTGTTTATAAAATGGATTCATTGCATACTAAAACAAAAACACAAATAAATAAATAAATAAATTGCATAATTTTAAAGCCTTCTATTATTTATTACCTTTATATATGTTTCATACATTTCCATGAAAAAATTCTTAATACCATCTTCATTTTTGATATCGTGCACCATTAGAAATCGCATTTGACTTGCGGTCACAAACGCTGACACAAACCATTGATTGAACTTATCTACTGATTTTAGGTACATGTTATTTGTTTTCCACATATGTTCATCGACAAGATCAAGAGCCGCATGGGCCACGAATTGATTCAAATGACGATGGTCTTCTTTCTAAATAAATCAAACTTTAATTTCTATAATTATTTATATTTAAGAAATTGATTACCTTTGGTTCTTCTAGTTTAGTTGGTGAAAATTCCATTTCAAATATTGGATTGTCTGCGTGTCCTACTATTACAAAATAATAATTTCCTGACATTTTTGAAGCCGACATTTCTATTATTTAAAAATATACACTTTTATCTTTATAGAGTGGAAGTGGGTAATCAATGGATTTTGATTGCTTTTAAAGAATAACTTGAGTCTATTTCATGTTTTGGATACAATTTCAAGTAGGCTCTCATTCTAATTGATTGAAAATCACTTCTTGATATTTGATTCAAAATTATTAACATCTATTTTTCTGCAATTATTGCAAATAGTTCTTCAAAAAAAAAAAAAACTATAAATTTTCAAATAAGCTTATGAATTATCTCAGATTTTATTCTTAAAGAATTAAAAATTAATATTTTTGAGATTAATAAACAAAAATAATTTTGAAATATTAATGTTAGTTTAGAAGTGTGCGCCAAGAGCGCTGCAAAGCAAACTATCCCAGGGGGGTGCACTCAATAAAATTTGAAGGTAATGTATGACGTCACGTATGCCACCCCAATGGTGAGTTTGACGCTAATCCTGCCGAAGGAAACAGGGTAGTCAACCGA
>JAKCPI010013771.1:0-11618 GCA_023213315.1 Euborellia annulipes
CCAAATAAAAAGAGCCTTATGTACTGTAAGTAATACATGTAACATCTTTATACTGTATATATTAATGTAATTGCCATGTTATAATAATGTAATATTATGTGAATGTTTGATGACTCCTAGCTTGGAAGGCTGATGATGGCAGAGTAAACCTATGCCGAAACGTCCGGATTAAAGAGTTTATTTAATAATAGAGGCTCTTTTTATTTGGCTGCAAACCTCTTCCTATTACGAACGACAAATATAAATATTTTCTGTTTATGAATTTTATATCTTGAATTCTAATATATTGGCGGAAACTAAATATATGTCGATACGAAAAATCTGGTGTGACTAGCACAGAACACAACTTTCGATAACCGAAGGTAAGAGAAAGTTGTGTGCTGGGCGCCAGTCACACCAGATTTTTTTTAACACTCACACTTTTTTCTCATTCCTCACACTCACACACACATTTAAACAGTCTTTTCGGCAACTTAGGCCATTTAAGACTTTTACGATATCCGTTATAGAGATTAATATACATATATGGGGTCCAGGCATTTTTATTTAAGCCATTTGGTATCCAATTGGCTTAAATAAAATCATCGGACTGCCTGGGGTCCGAACCTGCGTTTTTTGGTATACGAGGTTAGCACGCTAACCTCTACACCAAGCCCCGAGGCCTTTCGCATACTTATAAATATTACATCTTGAAATTCGAATACACCAGATTTTCTAACTTAATTTTTTTCCCTCTTTCTATCTACCTGATTATATTAATTCCCCAATGAATTATCAAGTTTTTACCCTCTCTTTTCTTTTATGAGAGAGCACATCAACACTGAATGAGTTTTAATTAATTGTTTTTGCGGGGTAATTTGTTTTAGTTAGCCTCAACTCTTTCTCTTTCTCTCTCTCTTGGTCGTTGTGTAGGTTGCTAGGCTAAAAAGGGTTAGACGTTGGGAAAGAACAGCTTCGCCTCCCTCCTCACCAAATAAATTAGTGGCTGACTGCCGTCGTCGTCGCATTAATTCATTCGTTCATTTCATTTTACGTCGAAACTTGTAAAAGTCAACTGACACACACAAAAAAAAAAAAAAAATTAAAACATAGGGGGAAAAAGTTTTAATTTTTTCAGTCTTTAGAATCTACATGTATTATTGAGAACACATGCTTATGTTACGAAAAGTACTCGTAAATGAAAATAGATTTTAAAAATGGACCTAAATAGATGATTCAATTATAAGAACGATGGTCATTGCCAGGAAAGGGGAAATGGAGGGGCTTGATTCGCAAATAAAAAATCGAAAGTTTTTTTTTTTAAGCTTGTTAGAGAATTTATAAATATTAGGCATGTAACAGTTTATCACGAATGTGTTTATTAAAGCTTTGGTGGTTTGAATAATTAATATTAGGAGAATTTTTAATTATAGACCACATATTTGTATTAAATAAAAAATCTGGTGTGACTGTCGCACAGCAGACAACTTTCTTTTACCTTCGGTAATCGAAAGTTGTATTTGCTTGTCACACCAGATTTTTTGTGTCGACATACATTCAATTCCCGACAGTGTACTTAAAACAAGGGCGGATCCAGAGGTGTTTCTCGGGGGGGGGGGGTAATCTGGTGTGCCTGGTCGCACAGCAGACAATCTTTTCTTAATTTCGGTAATTTTAATAGGTAAATAAAAAAATAGCAGCTAAAATTATTTCATTTATTGACCCACTAGGCTGACGTTTCGGTCTTGGTCAAGACCGTCCTCAGAGCTTGTGGGTTGTCAATATAGGCATACAAACAATAACTCAATCATATATTTCATAAACATTTGGTTACAAATATTTAAAATTAGTTTGTAAAATGATTGAATTACTGCCTGTACTCAACTAATTGGCTTATATTATTAATTTTTGTATTTTCTTAAATTGTAATTCAATCATTTTACATACTAATTTTAAATATCTGTAACCAAATGTTCATGGAATATATTGAGTTATTGTTTGTATGCCTATACTGACAACCCACAAGCTCTGAGGACGGTCTTGACCAAGACCGAAACGTCAGCCTAGTGTGTCAATAAATGAAATAATTTTAGTTGCTATTCTTTTATTTACCTATTAACGATTATCCAGCTATAAAGTCCACATTCGGTAATATAAAGGCCCATTCTGTACTTGTTTGCCAGAATATAAATACAAATCAAATTTTAAAGTATTAATTTTTAAAATTTTACATTAAAAATAAATTTTTTTTTGAAAAATCTCGGGGGGGGGGTAATTACGCCCTTTACCCTCCCTTCCCCCCTTGTATCCGCCCTTGACTTAAATTTGAACACAGACAGACGGACCATGTCGCGAAAACCACTTTTTTCGACTCAGGGGACCTCAAAACGTGTATATCCATCAAAATCTCGACATCGAATTTTTGACATGAATCCAATTCGTTTCTCTCTATATATTAACATATATAGAGGTAAGAGAAAGTAATTATAATTTAAATAGGCTAAAATAAAATGAAACTATTATTAAATTTCTGGCATCAATCCGTATATTTGTGATCTGTTTAGTTATTAATAACTTCATATTTAAACTTACTTACACTATGATATATGTATTGCTCCATTTCTGCAGTTGAGATGATTACGTAGGTGAAGAATAAAACGGCAGATTTTAAAAAATTAATAAAAAATAATATTAAAATCTGCCGTTTTATTCTTCACCTACGTAATTACTTACACTACTTGATTATTTTTGTCAGAAATTGAACAACTATTAATCTAAAGACACATCAATTTATTTTGAGATATAAAAAAACCGGACTTTTCATCTCTCCCTTTTTGTGCAATTAAAAACACCCACGCGATACGTTAAAGTAATAATAAATTTGCGTATGTTGTTGTTGGTGGTGGTGGTTGTCTTTCCTTTTCTTCCTTAATTTAAAAAATATTCACAAGTCAATTTGCATGTAAAATGATGATGATCGTCGTCATGTTAAGCTTTATGGCCAAATATAAAATGAAATTCACATTAAGAGTAAGAAAATACAACAGGAGATGCTATTAACTTCTTTTTTGAAAAAAAAAAAAGAAAAGGTAATTGGAGGAGAGATTCGGTGAATTCCTCTCTTCTGTCTTATGTCTCAAATTATGCCTAAAAGCACTTGGCCTAGCTTCGTATTTATTTATCAACTATTGAAAAATAATTTTAATAAATAGAACAGAAGATAAGATAATCTGCCTTCACACCATATTTCTTTGTATCGAGATATATTATTTTTTTTGGAACGAAGTTCTTTAACGCCGCTTACGTAGGTGAAATGGGAGAAAATAACGAGATATCGTAACAAAAATGAGTTCCCTCGCCCGAGCGAAGGCGGAGCTAGCTCCTAGGCGAGGCCACGCCCACCTTCTCTTTCTATCTACCGTAGGCGGGAAATTGCTTTCTTTTTATTTTCTCTTATCTATAGCCTATATGTTATATTATATATATAGAAAGTTGTGTGCTGTGCGACCAGTCACACCAGATTTTTTAAATAATATTCATATTAAATTATTGTATATTTGAAGTTGAAGAAAAGGCGTGACTTCGTTCCTGACGGGGGTCCCACGACCCCACACCTTTGCTTTTTTTAATGGGTGTATATGATCCAAAGACCTATAATGACCAGTGGTCACATGCAGCCAGGAATATATAGTTAAATAAAAAAAAAAAAGCATAAAGGGGGAACTCAACTGCGGGAACTGAGAAGATGCCTGTTGAGTAGGGTGGCCGCAAAAACAAAAATTTTTTAATTTCTTTCGGCCGAACCTCCCTAAAAGTTTTTTTTTTGGTAAAAAAATGATGATGGCAAGTTTTAGCTAAATTGGATAACGTTAACCCGTGCCTCATCGGGCTTAAAATTCTGAAAAAATGGGATTTTATCTAAAAATTCGCAGTTTTTACTTCATAAAACGAAAACAAAGTATCGTAGAAAAATGAATCTTGGCTCATTTCATAGCAAATTTAATTCTCTTGGGGATTTATAATAACCATTTTTTCATTAAAACGTATAGATTTAGAGATATTTACAAATTAGCATTTCGGTTTTGATATATTGCTCTTTCTGAAAAATAAGTGGAAAGTCACAATAGAGACCATTCGATATAAAATTTTGCCGGAAAAATATTCCGAAGGGAATGAAATTTTTACTGGTTATTTGTGGGTACTCTAGAATGCCAATCCTAAGTTTTCGACCTCGAGGACCATGTGGGGGGAGGGGAGGGGGGACAAAAACCTCAAAAATTTGAGAATTCTTCAGTTTTTTGCTTATATCTCGTAAACTATTCATATTTTGTGAAATATAGCACAATACAAAGTTGTAGAGCATTAAATTTGCTAAAATCTGGTACATAAAACGAATTTGTAGACCCAATACTAACCGAAATACGGCCGGTCAAAGATGGACAAATTTTCTCGAAATGTAAAAAATATCAGAAAAACTAAAAACGAATCGTCATGTCGTTATCCACTTTTTACCTAGAAAGTATTGCGAAGTGAATTAAATTTTCACTAGTTATTCGGTGTACCCCCACACCAGATTGCCTATCCTAAGTCTTCGTCTTGGAGGACCCTGTCTTAACTTGGAGGGGGTAGGAGAGGAAAAAACATCTCAAAAATCTTTAACTTTTTTCAGTCCTTCGCATATATTTCGTAACATAAGCATATTTTATTTACCCTAGTCATATACAAAGTTGTAGAGGATTAGATTTACTAAAGTTTTCTACATAAAATGAATTTGTGGACTCAATAATAACCGGAATACGGCCGGTCAAAAGTTTGAGGTTTTTGTCCCCCTCCCCTCCCCCCACATGGTCCTCGAGGTCGAAAACTTAGGATTGGCATTCTAGAGTACCCACAAATAACCAGTAAAAATTTCATTCCCTTCGGAATATTTTTCCGGCAAAATGTTATATCGAATTGTCTCTATTGTGACTTTCCACTTATTTTTCAGAAAGAGCAATATATCAAAACCGAAATGCTAATTTGTAAATATCTCTAAATCTATACGTTTTAATGAAAAAATGGTTATTATAAATCCCCAAGAGAATTAAATTTGCTATGAAATGAGCCAAGACTCATTTTTCTATGATACTTTGTTTTCGTTTTATGAAGTAAAAACTGCGAATTTTTAGATAAAATCCCATTTTTTCAAAATTTTAAGCCCGATGAGACACGGGTTAACGTTATCCAATTTAGCTAAAACTTACAGGCATCTTCTCAGTTCCCGCAGTTGAGTTCTCTTTTATGCTTTTTTTTATTTAACTATATATTCCTGGCTGCATGTGACCACTGGTCATTATAGGTCTTTGGATCATATACACCCATTAAAAAAAAGCAAACGTGTGGGGTCGTGGGACCCCCGTCAGGAACGAAGTCACGCCTTTTCTTCAACTCCAAATATACAATAATTTAATATGAATATTATTTAAAAAATCTGGTGTGACTGGTCGCACAGCACACAACTTTATATATAATATAACATATAGGCTATAGATAAGAGAAAATAAAAAGAAAGCAATTTCCCGCCTACGGTAGATAGAAAGAGAAGGTGGGCGTGGCCTCGCCTAGGAGCTAAGCTCCGCCTTCGCTCGGGCGAGGGAACTCATTTTTGTTACGATATCTCGTTATTTTCTCCCATTTCACCTACGTAAGCCGCGTTAAAGAACTTCGTTCCAAAAAAAAATAATATATCTCGATACAAAGAATTATGGTGTGAAGGCAGATTATTTTATCTTCTGTTCTATTTATTAAAATTATTTTTCAATAGTTGATAAATAAATACGTAGGTAGGCCAAGTGCTTTTAGGCATAATTTGAGACATAAGACAGAAGAGAGGAATTCATCGAACTCTCTCCAATTACCTTTTTTTTTCTTTTTTTTTTTTTTTTCAAAAAAGAAGTTAATAGCATCTCCTGTTGTATTTTCTTACTCTTAATGTGAATTTCATTTTATATTTAGCCATAAAGCTTAACATGACGACGATCATCATCATTTTACATGCAAATTGACTTGTGAATATTTTAAATTAAAGAAGAAAAGGAAAGACAACCACCACCACCAACAACAACATACGCAAATTTATTATACTTTAACGTATCGCGTGGGTTTTTTTAATTGCACAAAAAGGGAGAGATGAAAAGTCCGGTTTTTTTATATCTCAAAATAAATTGATGTGTCTTTAGATTAATAGTTGTTCAATTTCTGACAAAAATAATCAAGTAGTGTAAGTAATTACGTAGGTGAAGAATAAAACGGCAGATTTTAATATTATTTTTTATTAATTTTTTAAAATCTGCCGTTTTATTCTTCACCTACGTAATCTATCAACTGCAGAAATGGAGCAATACATATATCATAGTGTAAGTAAGTTTAAATATGAAGTTATTAATAACTAAACAGATCACAAATATACGGATTGATGCCAGAAATTTAATAATAGTTTCATTTTATTTTAGCCTATTTAAATTATAATTACTTTCTCTTACCTCTATATATGTTAATATATAGAGAGAAACGAATTGGATTCATGTCAAAAATTCGATGTCGAGATTTTGATGGATATACACGTTTTGAGGTCCCCTGAGTCGAAAAAAGTGGTTTTCGCGACATGGTCCGTCTGTCTGTGTTCAAATTTAAGTCAAGGGCGGATACAAGGGGGAAGGGAGGTAAAGGGCGTAATTACCCCCCCCCCCCCCGAGATTTTTCAAAAAAAAATTTATTTTTAATGTAAAATTTTAAAAATTAAGGTACTTAAAAATTTGATTTGTATTTATATTCTGGCAAACAAGTACAGAATGGGCCTTTATATTACCGAATGTGGACTTTATAGCTGGATAATCGTTAATAGGTAAATAAAAGAATAGCAACTAAAATTATTTCATTTATTGACACACTAGGCTGACGTTTCGGTCTTGGTCAAGACCGTCCTCAGAGCTTGTGGGTTGTCAGTATAGACATACAAACAATAACTCAATATATTCCATGAACATTTGGTTACAGATATTTAAAATTAGTATGTAAAATGATTGAATTACAATTTAAGAAAATACAAAAATTAATAATATAAGCCAATTAGTTGAGTACAGGCAGTAATTCAATCATTTTACAAACTAATTTTAAATATTTGTAACCAAATGTTTATGAAATATATGATTGCGTTATTGTTTGTATGCCTATATTGACAACCCACAAGCTCTGAGGACGGTCTTGACCAAGACCGAAACGTCAGCCTAGTGGGTCAATAAATGAAATAATTTTAGCTGCTATTCTTTTATTTACCTATTAAAATTACCGAAATTAAGAAAAGATTGTGTGCTGTGCGACCAGTCACACCAGATTACTCCCCCTCCCCCGAGAAACACCTCTGGATCCGCCCTTGTTTTAAGTACCGTACTGTCGGGAATTGAATGTATGTCGACACAAAAAATCTGGTGTGACAAGCAAATACAACTTTCGATTACCGAAGGTAAAAGAAAGTTGTCTGCTGTGCGACAGTCACACCAGATTTTTTTATTTAATACAAATATGTGGTCTATAATTAAAAATTCTCCTAATATTAATTATTCAAACCACCAAAGCTTTAATAAACACATTCGTGATAAACTGTTACATGCCTAATATTTATAAATTCTCTAACAAGCTTAAAAAAAAAAAAAACTTTCGATTTTTTATTTGCGAATCAAGCCCCTCATTTCCCCTTTCCTGGCAATGACCATCGTTCTTATAATTGAATCATCTATTTAGGTCCATTTTTTTAAATCTATTTTCATTTACGAGTACTTTTCGTAACATAAGCATGTGTTCTCAATAATACATGTAGATTCTAAAGACTGAAAAAAATTAAAACTTTTTCCCCTGTGTTTTAATTTTTTTTTTTTTTTTTTGTGTGTGTCAGTTGACTTTTACAAGTTTCGACGTAAAATGAAATGAACGAATGAATTAATGCGACGACGACGGCAGTCAGCCACTAATTTATTTGGTGAGGAGGGAGGCGAAGCTGTTCTTTCCCAACGTCTAACCCTTTTTAGCCTAGCAACCTACACAACGACCAAGAGAGAGAGAAAGAGAAAGAGTTGAGGCTAACTAAAACAAATTACCCCGCAAAAACAATTAATTAAAACTCATTCAGTGTTGATGTGCTCTCTCATAAAAGAAAAGAGAGGGTAAAAACTTGATAATTCATTGGGGAATTAATATAATCAGGTAGATAGAAAGAGGGAAAAAAATTAAGTTAGAAAATCTGGTGTATTCGAATTTCAAGATGTAATATTTATAAGTATGCGAAAGGCCTCGGGGCTTGGTGTAGAGGTTAGCGTGCTAACCTCGTATACCAAAAGTCGCGGGTTCGGACCCCAGGCAGTCCGATGATTTTATTTAAGCCAATTGGATACCAAATGGCTTAAATAAGAATGCCTGGACCCCATATATGTATATTAATCTCTATAACGGATATCGTAAAAAGTCTTATATGGTCTGAGTTGCCGAAAAGACTGTTTAAATGTGTGTGTGAGTGTGAGTGTGAATGAGAAAAAAGTGTGAGTGTTAAAAAAAATCTGGTATGCCAACACAACTTTCTCTTAACTTCGGTTATCGAAAGTTGTGTTCTGTGCTAGTCACACCAGATTTTTCGTGTCGACATATATTTAGTTTCCGCCAATATATTAGAATTCAAGATATAAAATTCATAAACAGAAAAATATTTATATTTTGTCGTTCGTAATAGGAAGAGGTTTGCAGCCAAATAAAAAGAGCCTCTATTATTAAATAAACTCTTTAATCCGGACGTTTCGGCATAGGTTTACTCTGCCATCATCAGCCTTCCAAGCTAGGAGTCATCAAACATTCACATAATATTACATTATTATAACATGGCAATTACATTAATATATACAGTATAAAGATGTTACATGTATTACTTACAGTACATAAGGCTCTTTTTATTTGGCTGCAAACCTCTTCCTATTACGAACGATTTTATATACAGCCACGCAAATATCTTCTTCTATATCTATATATAATAATTGCGGTGTGTCCGTCTGTCCGTTCGTCTGTCCGTCCGTCTGTCACGCTCTGTTTGACCAACTTCCCGTTGGAATTTTGAAACGAAATTTTGCAGTCTTATAAAGGACGTTATGGAGAGTCCCGGAAAAATACTCGGGTCCCGAAATTCCTATAACTTTTTGAGTTATTAATTGCTAAAGTTACAATTTCTCCCATAGGAAATGTATAGAGAAATATTTAAATATTCTTTGCAGTTGTGTATTCTTTTAATGTAAACAAATCCTCAAGCAGGCACTGGACTGGAATACTTAGTTGTTAGTAATAATAATTTTCTTTTCATAATTAAGAAAAGGGCCGCAGGCGGGCCCGAGCCAGCTGATGGGGGGTCCAGGGGGGCGTAGCCCCCTGCCTAGACGCGGAGCCCGCCGAAGGCGGGCGGCGCGGCTAGTAATAATTTATATTTTGTTACCATGGCAACCATTTCTCCTATATTTCCCTATGAAGTACAAGAGTAAAGCATCCTTCAAACAATTTTGAGAGCAAAATGAGAATATACATTTGAAAGAGCATCTAAAAAATAATTGATTTATGAATTTTAATCAAAATCGTTGGAGCAAATTTTGAGAAAATCGAAAAAAAAACTGAAAAAGTACATCAGTAAAGTACTAGTACTCTTTGGCCGATTTTGATTAAAAGCTTATTTTCACGCTCCCGGGGGGTGTTTAATTTTAATATAATATTTCAGCCTCCTATCTCAATGCCTTCATGCTTAAAATTGAACACACAGACACACACACACAGAGACAGACAGACACACAGACAGACCATGTCGCGAAAACCACTTTTTTGGATTCAGGGGACCTCAAAACGTGTATATCCATCAAAATCTCGATATCGAATTTTTGACATGAAACCAATACTTTCTCTCTCTATATATATTACATATATACATAGGTAAGAGAAAGTAAAAACAAATCAAGAGATCTAAACAAAGCGAACTAGCTCAAGATTAGTGGGCACCTATAGATAAACAATACAACAACAACAACGAATCTTTAACACAGACTTAAAATGAAAGATATTTCACGAAAAGAAGCCGCAGGCTAAAAAAATCCTGTTTGCATAACTCACCCTCTTCTCTCCAAGCCAGGCAAAAATTATCTTTGCTGCCGATGCTGCCTTTGCTGAAGTTCTCAAATTCTAAAAAAAAAAATAATTAAAAATTAAAAACAGATATTAAATTTATGAATTTGTATGTTTATGTGATTATGCTCAGTAGAAGCCTAAAATATTCACCTTCAGGAGGAGTTGAAGGTCATGACGGATTCCCTTTTCAATTCAGCTTATTCCAGTTGCAGTGGTCAAATCTGCAAAAAGGATATCTTTAAGAATCTGTCTCACTTATCAAAAGGTAACAATGATGCCAAGATCAACATACCTGTTCCTCAAGTTGATTTTTCTTTAAAGGGCCTCCACATCTCCCCTTACAGCCCTCCCTATCCTCCAAAAGTGTTCTTAGGCAAATCATGATGTTTATGGCTGATTGTAGAGTTTGATTGATGCAAGATGATTTTTAAAGATTCATTCAGATATTGAGGATCAATGATAAATTTGCCCAATTCTTATATTGCTATCAAGTTTACCAGAACGAAGCAATAGGTAGAGTCTATTCACAGAATTCAAATATTCATTTTTATTTTGAAAGAAGTTCATTGATGTTGATATTTGAATATAATTTTACTTTCTCTTACCTATGTATATATGTAATATATATATAGAGAGAAAGTATTGGATTCATGTCAAAAATTCGATGTCGAGATTTTGATGGATCTTCACGTTTTGAGGTCCCCTGAATCCAAAAAAGTGGTTTTCGCGACATGGTCTGTCTGTGTGTGTGTGGGTGTGTGTGTGGGTGGGTGTGTGTGTGGGTGGGTGTGTCTGTGTTCAATTTTAAGCATGAAGGAATTGAGCTATGAGGCTGAAATTTTATATTTAAGTTAAACACCCTCCTGGACCGGAAAAATAAGCTTTTAATCAAAATCGGCCAAAGAGTACTAGTACTTTACTGATGTACTTTTTTCAGTTTTTTTTTCGATTTTCTCAAAATTTGCTCCAACGATTTTTTTTAAAATTCAAAAATCAATTATTTTTTAGATGCTCTTTAAAATGTATATTCTCATTTTGCGATTGAAATCTTCTGAAGACCACTTTACTCTTGTATTTCATAGGGAAGATAGGAGAAATGGTTGCCATGGTAACAAAATATAAATATTTTCCCATACTTATAAATTTTACATCTGAATTCAAATGTTCCGTACTGTCGGGAACTAAATATATGTCGACACAAAAATCTGGTGTGACAAGCACAGAACACAACTTTCGATTACCGAAGGTAAGAGAAAGTTGTGTGCTGTGCGCCAGTCACACCAGATTTTTTCTTAATTATTTCACTTTATTAGAGGGAATAATATGGCGACATGATATAGTGAAAATTGAGCGAATATTTTCTTATTTGTTTGTTTATTCTTTTTGATGTGTCACCTAAAAAAAAAAAAAATAAATTTAAAAATTAATATCAAGAAATTAGCCTGATTAAAAAAAAA
>JAKCPI010013772.1:0-40737 GCA_023213315.1 Euborellia annulipes
CTATTTATTAATTTAAATAAGCGAAAAATGTAGGTACCGCCGGGATTTGCACCACGGATCTTGTCGATTTACGCTCAACACGCCCTACTGTTGGACCACAGTACGCACTCGCTTATTTAAATTATGATAGATCGCTGATTTCAGTCTACTAGAGAAAATTAATAAATACTTGGTTATATGTTTTTCATAATTACCTCATGGACCAACACATGATATATATAATTCTTTATTTATTAATTGCATAATTGAGTTAATTTCTCAAAACGTTCATCTAGATCGCGCCTCAGCAGCGGAGAAATCTGAACGCTTGATTAGAGCGGCGTTTCTCTAGTAGACTGAAATCAGCGATCTATCATAATTTAAATAAGCGAGTGCGTACTGTGGTCCAGTAGTAGGGCATGTTGAGCGTAAATCGACAAGATCCGGGGTGCAAATCCCGGCGGTACCTCCATTTTTCGCTTATTTAAATTAATAAATACTTGGTTATATGTTTTTCATAATTACCTCATGGACCAACACATGATATATATAATTCTTTATTTATAAATGATAAAATATTTATAAGTAAGCTTATTATGAGCAATAAAAAGTTTTTGCGGATTTCAAATATGGATAGATGGCCTCTTATGCCCACTCTTCAAAATCTGGCTGAGCAGCTAGTTTTTTAATGAAATAAATATTTACAAATAAATTATGAAGAGAAATTAAAAATTTTCAGAATTTGTGAAAGAAATGCTGTTTCAGAGTAAACCGCCCAAATCTGGCTTTGCAGCTAGTTGTTATAGGAATCTTAAATAAGATATTCATATATAGAAAGAGAAATTAAAATTTTTTGTGGGTGTTTAAAGAGAGCCTTTGAATGGCCTTTTGAGTCGGGCTGTGCAGCTAGTAAATAAATTAGATCATATTTATATTCAGCCTTTAAATCTAATTTTTTGTATGTCATCTAAAAATTATTTATTTGAACCAAATAATAACTCTGACTTATTGTTAAATGAGATCGTGGCTAATCGAAATCGGTTAGTAAGTAATAAATATTTTATCATTTAACAACAATAAGTCTTATTGTTTGAATTAAAAATAATCACCAGGGCATTGTTGAAGAGAAGAAGCCAAGATGGCTGGTTACAGAGTCCTCTCGATTGGCAATGATGAATGGGTGAATAAACCGTTGCTGTTAGTTAGTTGGTTTCCTGTTTTGAAAAAAAAATTCGTTGTTAGTATAAAAAATAATTAATTTTACTTAATTTTAAAGGAGGTAGGTCTTTCAATTTTCAACTATTAAGTTGAAATCGACATTTAATATCAAAATCATAAATTGATCTTGTTAAAACGATTTATCAACTTTTGTTTCTTTTAATAATAATTTGAATATTTAATCGAAATATTTAAACTTTTTTAAATTTTCATATAAAAATGTTTAAAAGCAATTAAAAGAATCATTTATATGCAAAAAGAATTTAAAAAATATAAAATTTACCTGAAATTTCAAAGAAAATTGTTATATGAATTAAAATTTTGATATTATATATTTACATTTAATTAAAGAGACGAAATAAAATCAGTTTTAATGTCTTATTTTTTGAAAATAAATGGTATTAAAAAAATATTCCATTATTGAATTCACTCTAACCTAAGTTTTGAAACTTCTTGCTTTGATCTTCATAAGAAAACGCCATAAAATTGCGATATAAAAGGATAACTATGTATCTCTTCTACTTCGCTTTTATAAATAAATTGAAACGCAATAAATAATTGAGTGATATTTACCTGTTGGTGATGAATTCGAGAGAATTTCATCGAAGAGAGGAGAGAATGATGCCTTGGCGTTAGAGCTGCAGCGTCGCGGCGCCTCGCCTGCCTGTAGACTGACTGGAGGCTGCTGTCTGAGGCGGCGACGGTCGCCGCACTGGCTGGGGTGGGGGGGGAGAGGCGCCAACAATGGTCTAAAAATAGAACACAAGCAATAAAATTAAATCGATTAATTTTAAAGATTATCTTTTAAAGAAAAATAAATTATTTCTATTTTATGTGAATTATCCCTTGCAAAAAGACAGAAAAAATCTGGTGTGACTGGTCGCACAGTACAAAACTTTCTTTTCTCTAAATAATTAAAAGTTGTGTTATGTGCCCCAGATTTTTTGTGTCGAGATATTATTAGTTTCCGCCAATATATTAGAATCCAAAATGTAGAAAAACATTTTTTCGGTTTACCTTCAAGTGAAATTTTAAATATATATACCGAAACCTACAATTCTCGGACGATCGAATCCAGTCATTTTAACGAGAGAGTACCAGCGGCGTAACCAGCCTTTGAGGGCGGGGGGGGGGGCGAAGCTCAACTAGGGCGCCGATTTTCCAGGGGGCTCCGCCCCCTGGACCCCCTTGCTCGCCTTCGGCGAGCTATTGCCCGCCTTCGGCGGGCAAATTTCTTGCCTCCTGTAATTTCCTCAGCGAATTTGTTTATATTTACATGTTTTTTAATGACACCCAGGGGCGTAGCCAAGGGGGGGGGGTGGGGGGGGAGTCTCCCCCCCAGGTCGGATCGAGTTGGCAAAATCAAGGACCAGTTGACAAAATAAAATTTCTTTAACAGAAATTAATTTATATTTTAATTAAAAAAAAAAAAAATTAAATTTTCTTTTTTTATATTTTCATCTATTAAAAATTTTTTTTTTTAATTTTCAAAAAAATAAATTTATTTTACTGAATATAAATTTATGCAAACACAGAAAAAATCATTAGGACTATTTTAAAAGAGAAAAATAAAATATTTGAACAAATAAAAGAAACCTCAGTCGTTCATTTGTTATTGGAAATGGAATAATTTTCTTTATTTAGTATAATTGTAAAAAAAAGGAATTCCAATTAAACAATGTTTTTGATAGAAATATAAATTTTACCATCAATTTTGCGCCATCAGCTCTAGTTTTAGAGATATAGAGAAAATTAAATGTTAATAAATAATCTCCTCAAAAGCGACTCTTATTTTGAATTTTCTAGATTTTTTCAAGTCGTCACCCCTTAAAAATATGCAGATAGGCTAGTTGAAATACATAGAAATAGAGGTCTATACTGTAAAGTTTGAGCCCAATCGGAGGTGGCAAAACACGGCTAAAAGTTTAGAAAAATTGCATTTTTTCATTTTTTTTTTCAAGACACTCCTGAATATAATTTTTACCATCCCTGAATGCAAAAAAGTATGTTTACGATCTTCTATAGTCAGTGCCGGATTTACCACTAAGCCGACTAGGCCGCGGCCTAGGGCCGCAGGCTAGAGGGGGCCGCAAACGTCAGTATTTTTTTTTTTATTTATGTATAAAATAAATCAAATTTTGAAAATACCAGTTTTTTCTGGTAACAAAGAAATGAAAAATTTCGTCACATTTTAAGGGCTGAAATAGCGTTAAAATCAATCTCCTGGTACCTAGTTTTAAAAAAATTTCCGGACGCCTCCCCCTCCCCCCGTTAGGAACGCACAGGTAATTTGGCCTAGGGCCTCTAGTTGTGTAAATCCGACACTGTCTATAGTTTTTACCTTTCCAAAAGTTAAGCAATGCCAATGGTAAAAGATTCTACTTATTAGGGGTGTCCAACGTTGAAAAAACTGAAAAAATTCGATTTTTCTAAAATTGTAACCATGTTTTGCACTACTGAATCGCCTCCAATTGGGCTGAAACTTTATATTTCTATGTACAGTGAAACCTCTCTTAACGAGCATAATTCGTTCCAGAATCATACTCATAAAGCGAAACTGGAATCTCTCATTTGAAAAAAAATTTGCCTTAATTATATTTCTATCAAAAATTTTGTTTAATCCTTTAGTTTTTTAATATTAAAATAGCAAATTGAAGGGGGAGGGGACTTAACGTTCAAACAAAAAGAATGTGAATTGTACAGTTGGCAAATTGATTAAATTTAGTTGGCATTTTTGGCCTTCTCCCCCCCCCCCCTGAAAAATCTCTTCGCTACGCCCCTGATGACACCTGTATGATTTTGTTTTGATTTTTCTTTGCTTTTACGAAAAAATGTCGTTTTCTTCTGTGATTATTTCAAAGACTATTCAGTTTTCGGAAAAATATCAAAGAATAAAAACTTTTTAAAATTGAGTATTTTATCATAATATAACAAAGAAATTGAAAATTTCGAAATTTCTGAAAAAACTTAATAGGAAAAATACTACTTCCAAGTGAAAAAAAATAACCCAATATTTAAAACTACTTCCAAGTGACGTATTTACTCCAAAAGTTGAAAGAAATCTACAATTTTAGTGTAAGGAGCATTTACCAAATTTTATCGATCTAGCTGCTTTGGTTTTTAAGCAATCGTGTTCACACACACACCCAGACGTAATTCCAAAAGAATATACGATAAAGTCTCGGGGAAGTCATTCCCCATATTTTTTTAACACACACTTCTTTCCCATTCACACTCACACTCACACACACATGCACACAGTCTTTTCGGCAACTTAGGCCATATAAGACTTTGACTTTGAAATTTGGTATCCAAATGGCTTAAATAAAATCATCAGACTGCCTGGGATCCGAACCCCCGATTAGAGCCCTGCACGGGTACGGGTTGGCCCGTAGGCCCGTTACCTGCCCGGCCCGCGGACCGGGCCGGGCGGGCTTTGGAGGCCATGAAAAAATTACGGGCGGGTAGCAAGTCTAAATAAACGGGTTCGGGCGGACGGGCATGCAAATGAAATTTTATTTAAAAATTGCTAGACATTCGTTCATTCATTCACTAAATCTCGGGCGGGAATGGGCGGGTTTGAAAAAATTCCGGGCGGGCTCGGGCGGGCCTGAAGAATGGTAAAAGCCCTTTCATTTTGAGAAAATCGAAAAAAAAAACTGAAAAACTACATCAGTAAAATACTAGTACTTTTTGGCCGATTTTGATTAAAAGCTTATTTTCACGGTCCCGGGGGGTGTTTAACTTAAATATAACATTTCAGTCTCATAGCTCAATTCCTTCATGCTTAAAAAAAGTTTTGAATTTCAAAAAATTAAATATTAAGGCTTATACGAATCCTGAGTAAATCTCCACAGCCATAAAACATCAAATTAAGGCTTATATATTGCAAAATAAAAAAAATTTTAATTATAAAGCCTCTATATACGTTATTTATTATTTTTGGAATTAAATTCATTTAAAATAGTAGAATTCAAGTTGTAATATAATTTTAAAAGAAAACAATCAATTTTTTAAGACAATCGTAGAAAAGAATATGATAAAATCACATACGCTGGGCTATATTTTAGAGGCCGTAGGGCGCCTATGCCGGTTTCGGGGGCGCCAAGGGCTCGATGCGCCTGGGGCGGGGGGGGGGGGGCTCGCGCCCCCCTCGCCCCCCCCTGGTTACGCCACTGCGTTTAACTGAACATTTTCAGAAAATTATTCAATTAAGGGTATTAAAATCGCGTTTTTAATCTTAATTTAATAATTGGAAAATGGGAAATCAATAGATGCATGTTAAAAACTGAGAACAAGTTTTTTTTTTAGGAGGGATTTTTATTAGGGGGGGTTGGGGGCTATTTATTTAGTAAATGAAGATTTGAAACATTTTAAATTATTTTATAAAATTATATTTTATCAATTTAAAAATTGAATAATTAAATCTCACAATTATTTTTTTATAATTCGTCATATATAATAAATTTCAAATTTCCTAATTTTGTCGTCACGGCTTGTGACGCCATGGCTTGTAGCGCCATGGCTGTAGGCCATGGCTTGTAGCGTCACGGCCTGTAAAGCGACATGCTGATAGAAGAGCGAGGCCAACAAATAAAAGTTTCACTTTTTTTTGGGGGGGGGGGCGGCGCCCGTGGGGGGGAAAATTTATTAGTAAACAACTGTAAATCAAAATCATACACTTGATCATAAATTAATTCAAGAATTAATTATTTGTTTAATATTTTTATTTATTTATTAATATGGTTCTTCCCGTACCCGTTTTGGTCTACAAAACTTTTTCAATATTTGTATTTTTAATCATTCCTCTTGTTAAATTTTTTTCTCTTCTCGCATGTACCGGAATGCCAGCATTCATTCATCTAATCTTGAGATGCGATTTGAATCCATCGATTTCTCTGCATTCTTCCCCGAGGACCCTCTTCTTTCCAGGCCAGTCAGATGAAGTTGCTTGCAAACACACACAACTTTCCTCCACGGGCCCATGACCGACCTTTCCTCTTGAAATATACTCAAACAAACAAGCTTTTTGACAAATTCACATTTATTATTAGCATAAATCACACACACACCCATACGTATCTTGTTTTTATTTGGAATATATTCATGGGCGTAGCCAGACTTCTTGTTAGGGGGGCCAACTCCTCGTTAGGGCGAAGAGGGGGGGTTTGCAATTAATATCTACATAGAGTATTAATTATTTATTTAAATAAAATAAAAATTAAATTAATGTAGTGAATTGGAGTGTTAAAAAAAAAATTTCCAATGGGGAAAAATATATATATATATATATTTTTTTTAATTTTTTAGGACCAGCCAGGGGGGGCAACGGCCCCCCGCCTCCCCCTGGCTACGCCCATGAATATATTCATTAACGATAGAGAGATGGATAAGAAATAAATCTTATTTTTTTTGGAAATTAATAATTATAATACTGTGATATTGTCATAAACGTGAAGTTATTTACATATTTAGATTTCTTTTATTTTAATTATTCAACGATTTACCGACACAGCAGAAAATATTGCTAGAATGTTGCAGCACACAACATTCGAAATATTGCCGTCAATATTAGCAACATTCCTCTGTCCGCGCTTTTAACATTCGGGGGAATATTACAAAGCAATGTTGCCAATATATTGCAATGAAATATTCCCAATTTATTTGATAAAATAAAAATTATTTCAATATCTATTATTAATCTATAATAGCGGGGCCGAGTGTCCGTCTGTCACGCTCTGTTTAACCAACTTAACGCTTGGAATTTTGAAACGAAATTTTGCAGTCTTATAAAGGACGTTATGGAGAGTCCAGGAAAAATACTCGGGTTCCGAAATTCCTATAACTTTTTGAGTTATAAATTCCTAAAGTTACGATTTCTCCCATAGGAAATGTATAGAGAAATATCTATGTATTCTTTGCATTTATATATTCTATGAATGTAAACAAATCTTCAAGCAGGCACTGGATTGGAATAGTATAGTAATAATAATTTTCTTTTCATAATTAAGAAAAGGCGAGGGTCCGCCTCAGGCGGAGAGGAGCCCAGGGGGCGTAGCCCCCCTGTCTAACCGACAGTCCGTTTCTCATAATTAAGAAAAGGGAATTAAGGAGGGTCCGCCGCAGGTGGGCCCGAGCCAGCTGAACAGGGCCGAACGGGGCGAAGTCCCCCTGGCTAGAAGCGAAGCCCGCCGAAGGCGGGGCGGTGTGGTTAGTATGATAATATATACATATATATATGAGAGAGAGAAATAATTGGATTAATGTCAAAATTTCGATGTCCAGATTGAAAAATAAAAATAAAAAGAAATAGGATTGTGTCTCTCTCTAATATCCTTTCAGCTGGTGTGTTTGTTTTGAGACAAATTTCTATTTTCTTCTTTGATAGAGAGAAAAGCCGAAAAGCAAGCAAGCCCCTCATTAATAAAATTTCCATCTATGATATAATCACTAAATTATTATTATTGTTTTGGGCAAAAAGTCTCGAGCGCGGGGTCGGTCGATTTGAAAATCTCTTTCAACAAGTTCATAATTGAAGAGGATGGAGATCAACAGCCAACCATGTGGGGGGGGGGGGGGGGGGGGGGGTACTTTCTCTTTATAGCGACCCTTCAGGTGCATCAGCCCCTTGGCACTTTTCTTGAATTCATTGGCATTTAATCGAATACATGAATAATAAGAGCAGATGATGTAATTGAGGTGATTTGATTAAATAATAATAATCTTTTTTAGTGAAAGAATTGGCAAGTCAATTAAATTAACACTCTCATTTCGGGACGTTCGACTCCCAGATCTAGGGCCACTCTTCAATGTCGGCTGACAATAATCATATTTTTTTATCAGTAAAATTTATTCCTTTCTTTTGCACGGAATGTTTTACTTCTCTCTTACTCTCTTAAAACGAATTAGTAGAATTTTTACTTATTCAAGCAGTAGGTAAGAAAATTACAGCAAATTTAGTCATTTTGAGTAGAATCTACTAATATATTTAGTAAATTTATTGGTTACTTTTAGATTAGTTATTTTTTACTAATTCAAAAAGTAGTTCATTCAATTCCGGCTGTCTGAGAAGCCAACATGGCCGACCAGCTGTTTGATCGGTTCCTTAATAAAGACATTTTTGGCAATATAAGGCTTTATTTAAGTAATAATAACACAAATAAATAATAATATTGAGATAACTTGTATTTTTTGTTAAAAATTGCAGGAAATATATGTTAAGTCAAAACAGATAGATTCCAAATTTTTTTAAATTAATAAAATATTATTTTTTAAATAGTCAATTAAGAAATATTTTTTACTTAAAATTTAGTAAATATATTTCTTGATATAACGATAATTAGTTTTATTAAGTTTATTTAGAAATAAATTGCTGGGAAGGAATATAGTAACATTCAAGTAAAAAGCATTGTTAACATCAGCGACATACTTATACACAAAATAACAGAGTAGTAAAAGTAAGTCAAGTTTAAGTGGGTTCGGATAGAACTCGAGTCAGTAAACACAACTTTGGTCCCGGTGTCATCACACCTTATTTCATATACGTATCTTAAACGTTTCTTTTTTTTTTTTTTGGTCATTATTTTTTTAAAATTCACTTTTTCAATTAGTGAATTTTTCATATTAATAATTTTTACTAATTGAAAAAGTGGATATCCACTATTTGCGGGTGGTCTACTTTGCACATCTTAAAAAAGTGACTATACACTATAAATTAGTAGTTTTTTACTAATTGGTTTTTAGAGAGTACCTCTATATATGTTAATATATATAGAGAGAAAGTATTGGATTCATGTCAAAAATTCGATGTCGAGATATACGTTTTGAGGTCCCCTGAATCCAAAAAGAGGTTTTCACGACATGGTCTGTCGAGAGAGAGAAGTACGACCTCAGACCGTTCTATGAGGCCGCAGAAAAGGTCCACGGAAAGCTTCGTTTCTGGGTGGAAGGTGTAACACTTTCTTGGAAGGGAGTTTGGTCCCTTAACTCAATCCAGGCCCTTACATCACTCGGAGTCACACGTGGAACCCTAAGTCATATTACCATCAGAGTGTTGTGGGGTTCACACATGAACTTTGCGCGCTTCTTTATTTAAATTACACAACCTCCTGGTACGTGACAGGAAGCTTTTGAACAAAATCGGCCAAAGAATACTAATAATTTACAGATGTACTTTTTCAGTTTTTATCGATTTTCTCAAAATTCGATCCAACGATTTTTTTTTAATTTAAAAATCAATTAAGATGCTCTTTTAAATGTATATTTTCATTTTGCGATTGAAATCTTCTGAAGACCACTTTACTCTTGTATTTCATAGAAAAGATAGGAGAAGTGGTTGCAAAATATAAATATTTTCCCATACTTATAAATTTTGCGTCTGAATTCAATTCTGCACCGTACTGTCGGGAACTAAATACATGTTGACACAAAAAATCTGGTGTGACAAGCACCGAAGGTAACAGAAAGTTGTGTGTTGTGCGATCAGTCACACCAGATTTTTTTATTAGAATAAATACTTCTTAAACAATATTTATTTAGGCCTATCTATCTATTTTCTAGCTACAATAGAAGTGAGGGTGAACTAAAAAACAAACGTGTCCCCATTATATTTCCCAAGACATCATACATCTGTTAAATTATTTATTTGAAATTGACAAATGAAAGGTAATTAAAATATCTTAACTAGCTATGATTGTTGTTTTAATATTTCGGTCAAAAAATAAGAAATTGACGTTTGGCAAAGAATGCAAAGGAGAGAGAGAGAGAAGAGGCACTCCTCGTTGTTGGCCTCCTATTTTTTTGTTTTGTTTCACTTTCATCTTTAAGGATTCCCTCTCTTCTCTCCCGCCTTCCGTCTTCCTATCCCTTGAAAGAAATGACCTATTTTTTTGAAATATTGACACAGATTACCGTTTCGCCCCTTTGGACCTCCCTCCAGCTGGCTCACCTTTCCTAATCATGTTCCGTAATTTTACCGACAGCTCAACAATTAATATAAATTGTTAAATATTTTTTCGAGATCTATATATTTGAATAAGATAATAGTATTCAAAAATACCTCGATTCAGACTTACCAAGTCATAGATATATTTAACAAGATTGTTGCCGGGGTTGCAAGAAAACAGTTTTGTAAATATTTAAAAGTCTGTTGAGTAAACATCGCTTTGGGCTTTAAAATTATAGGCTGTTGCTAAAGCAACTTTAAAGGAATAGTTAACTATTCCCTACTGTTAAGATATATAGATAGATGCAAAACGATTGGGCCACCGAAAATGACAGCTCTCTATGTAGTTGGCCATTTGACCGCAAGGGCGCATTGTCAAATTGTATCATTTATAATAGTACCAAAATTATAAAAGAAATTAAAATAGTAATTATATTTGTATTCTTTAAATTTTAATTGTTAATATTAGGTTACAAAACAAAAAATGTTTAAATATTTAAATATCGTAAAATAAAAATAATAAATACGTTGGTTGCTCTGACTGTCAGATGTTAAATTAGCTATAAAGAAACTGGGAATATACTATAACCTCACTTTTTCTCTTTATTAGATGAAAATCTATAATAATTATTAATATCGCTTAATACGTTTCAGAAACTAAAAAAAACTCAATTAAATTAATGTATTTATATATTACCTCTCTCCCGTGATAATATAGCCACCAAATTCTTTTTATTTCAATGAAACAAATCAGGTTAGTGGGTACTTTATAGTTTTAAGGTACGAATTTCAACCTTTAGTTTATATAGAGCTTTTACGAACCAATCACCTTTAAATACGTTCTTGCAACCCAAAATTATTTAGCGGAATGTTTAAAGCACCAAAAGCGTTCAAAGAACAGTTAAATACGTTCTTGCAACCCGGCATGTGAGTGTTGTTTATTAGTGAGGCCTTATGAGAATTGTAGTAGGTATACTGGGCTTAATTTATTGTTGAACGGGCCCGAAACATCAAGCAATGACCAAGATTAAAAGACTGTGAGGCATCTACTACAATTCTCATAGACAATTAAACATACATTTGATGGTATATGCAAATTGGTATTATAATTTTGTATGACCTACATGTATCAATCTAAACAACATTAACAATTTATCGTCCTGAAGATGGGAGCGATGCGTTCCCGAAACGTCGACGATATTTAAATAAAATTTTTATTCTTAGCTGGCTGCCTACATCTATCTGTTCCTGTTAATTATCATTCAGCCATTAATTTCTTCTTTTCAAAATAAATATATTATTCGTTTTGGTGACTTATTGAACACGTCAGTTTGCCCTTCGGTTTTTTTTTTTTTTTTTTTTTTTTTTTTTGTCGTTAAAGTTCTCTAAAACCTGAATTTTAAATAAAGAGTATCCATCTGATTCATATTATTTATTTTGAGTGGTGAGGATAACCAGGCAGCCAAAAACAATAAAGAAAATTATATTTATCTTTATTTCATATGTTTGTCGACGTTTCGGCCGATATTCCGGCCTTCATCAGGTTGCCTGTTTGCCAAGAGCCTTTATGAGCTCGAGGCAGAATACTTGCAAAGTTTAGAAGATCACCAAAAACGGCACGAAAACAAAACCAAAGTGTCGTAACAATTGAACAATTTGAAGTGCTGCCAACCATACAAACTATTACTTCCCTTCAACCTTACAGTATTACCAACTCATAAACAAAAAATTACCCCTGTCCATTAGTTTTACAATTTCCTAGGAGTCATCAAGTTCTTTTTGAAAGTTTTGTTGCTTTTCACCCCACTGTTGCTATTCACCCCGTTTTACGGAATTTGTTTAAATTAAATATTTTTATTTAATGAAAAAATCCCTCATGCCCAGGATTTGAACACGGATCTCCTTTGCCGATATCCTAGCCCACTACACCAGCGAGCTCCTGATTCATATAATCAATTCTATTCAAGACTCCGAAGACCCCTTTTATTGAAATCACTTAATACAATACCAGTACATAATCTTATTTGATATTATTAATATCTTTTCAGTTACTTGTAAGCGATGGCGCGACGATGGCGGAAGGTGTATTACACGTACAGTAGGTACACCTACCTCGCCCGCGAGAGAGAGAGAGAAAAGAAGGGAGAGGAAGAAGAAAAAAAACGAGAGGCTTCCGAGGTGCCGGGTTCAGTGTTGCAGCTGCAGTGACAGACTTCATTCAGTGCAGAGAGGCAGAGAAAGCTAAACGGATAACATGCATTGGGTGAGTTCAAACTTTTATTCTACTTTCTATCTCTATCTCTATCTCTCATGTCGAATCGATACGAAATCAATCAAATCGGAAAAATTCTAAATTGTTAATTAACCGTGTACTTGATAATATATACTAAGGGCCGGTTGCTTCATTTCTAGTCAACTAGCACGTCGGGGTCACCACTTTTATGGTATTCTTATAAATACGTTAAATAAGTGAGGCGTGTTCAAGAAAAAGGATCTAGGTTATTTATTTTCAAACAATAAACAATACTTGATTATTAAAAATTAAATATTTTTCAATAAAGGACTAATTAGTCAAATTAGTGCCTTATTTTCCCGGCGAATTCGATTCTCGCCATCGCCACAAACAAATAGCAAATCATCGATATAGTAAACAAGAACTCGCTTAACCTTTGAGTTAAAAAAAATGACTTTTTTATTCTCAAATAATTAGCTATCTGAGGAAACTTCTTTTGTGAAGTTAGCAAATTATTAAAAATTAAAATTAATTAAATTAAACAAATTTCTAAAAAAAATAAATAAACAAGGCTTGTGTTTCTAATTTCACCCCTTATATCGAATTTTGGGACTTAGCTAGTTAACTACGATCTGGTCTCTTATTTAATTATATGATTAGCTTAATTAGATGTGAAAAGACTCGAAAGTCATAGTCAACTAACCGAGGATTAGCTAATTAGCAAGAAGCAACCGGAGGAAATATGTAACTCGACGGTGTGGCGGTCTTTGCACGAATCCACACATACACGGAATTTCAAATAGATTAAAAATGTTGGTGTGACCGATCACGACACGGTTGTGAAGTGTTGATTGTTTTTTAATAAATTTTATCTTAAAACTGAAGTTTAATTTAGCATACACTTGTAATGCTTAAATTAGTTATTCATCAAGGAAGTATGGTGATCGACGCTTAAAGCTATCTTTTGTGTGACTTTAATGCTGAATTAATCTCTACTTTCTTTCTCGTATAATAAATCTTGAGATTTTATTTGCTTCTCAGATCTCTCTTGAACATCTTGTGTGAAAAACGTAACAAGCTTTATGGATAAAATTTTTTAAATAAATCCGTCTTGATCAGGGCCATTCCGAGTAGCGTATCAAGGTGGGAGCCCCTCCCCGTCCCAGGCGGATCAAGCCTTTGACCCCTCTCGATACCGACATAGCGCATCCGGCTTTTACCTTCATTTTATATCACAAATCCGGAGAATAGCCCTCGGGGCTTGGTGTTGCTAACGTCGTATACCAAACGTCGCGGGTTCGGACCCCAGGCAGTCCGATGATTATTTAAGCCTTTTGGATACCAAATGGCTTAAATCAGAATGCCTGGACCCTAAATAAATATATTCATAACGGTTATCGTCTGAAGTCTTATATGGCCTGAGTTGCCGAAAAGACACTGTGAATGTGTGTGTGAGTGTGAGTGTGAATGAGAAAAAAAAGTGTGAAATCCGGAGAATAATTACAACAAAAATGCTCGAACGAGATTCGAATACTAGAAAAACAAAAGTCAAATGAGATTCGGATAGCCTACTACAAAAAAAGCTCTCGCCCTCAAGGCTTTGAGGCTAGTTACGCCGCTGGCCATTCCGTGCGGGGTGACAGAACGTGCACTTGCACGGAGCGGCAAAATCAGGATGGCGGCACGGAAGAGAAAAAAAGATCACTGGCAATATGTGTTGTGATAAAATCAAACTACTTTTAATTGCTTTACAGCTTAATTTTTAAGTACATTTTATTTACATTTTCCCATATTTTAACGAACAAACTTGTTATTGAGTACATTTTGTCCCTTCAAATAAAACTATGATTGAAAGTAGGGTAGGTCAGAAGAAAGGGGGAAGGGTGCCAAATTTTCTTTTGCACAGATCGCCAAACGGCCCTGGTGTTCATAGGTGCCGGAACGGGGGGGGGGGCAAGGGTACATTGCCCCCCCCCCCTGGCATCCTATAGGAGGTGGCAGAGGGGGGCAATATGTCGTCTTTTATTTCATTTATTTTTAAAAATGATACATTTTTACTTTAAAATCTTTTAAATTATTAAAAGAGTAAGAAATTATTTTTTCCCAAAATATTTTATATAGACCTCAGGGGCGTATTTAAGGGGGGGGGGGCCGAGGGGGCCCGGCCCCCCTCCCGAAATTTCCCAAACACATATACTACATATATAGGGATATACAGACATCAGCGCAACAAATTTTTCCGCAGGATGGACAACTTTGGTTCCGGAATAGAAAAAATGTTTCTCAAAAAATTTCGTGTGAAAAAAGTATAGTTTCTTAAAAAAAAAAATTTCCTCAGAAAAATTTTTGAGTTCGGGCCCCCCCCCCCCCCGAAAAAAAATTTCTATATACGCCCCTGATAGACCTTATTGTATTTCTAATTTCTAAAAACATTTTATATTGAATTAAAAGAAGAAAATTCAAATAAAACTATTTATTTCCTTCAAATTGTATAAATATAGCCTAAAAAAATTTTGATAAAATCACTAACAAATTTTTTAAATTTATTAAAATTATGATTTTATTTAAAATTTTTAAATCTTTATAGTAGATTTGTTTTTGTTTTATTCTATTTGAACATGTTAAATTATTTTAATTTTCTAAAAAAAAAAAAAATTTGCCCCCCCCCCTGATTCAAATTCTTTCCGGCGGCCCCTGCTGGTGTTGTTACTATAGCCAACACCAGGTTTTTTAAATATGAAATTTATATTGATGGCAGGCCCGGTCCCCCCCGAGATCTCCAACCTCCCGGCGTGCTTTCCACTTGGCACTAGGTCACCAGACCCATCACCTCACCAGCAATGAAATTTCTCTACCGAGTGAATAATCGTTAAATAAAAGATTTTTCACATTTATTGTAGTTGATATTATCAGCAGGCATTTTAGTTAGATCTACTTTCCTATCCCTTTCCTTTTGAAGGCCAACGTTAAGAGATGTTACAAACAAAAAGGCTCAGAATTTATAATTTAAGATGGCTTGTTAGAGAAATGCCAATGAATAGGGAAATGTGAGTTTTTGCTGAGGTCAAGAGTCTGATGGCCTGGTGGAAAGCAAACACATCGAAGGTTCGATTCCTTGAGACAAGTGGATATTTGACCCACCATTAATATTAATTAGCTAATAAGGGACAGTCAAATGACGGAGACGTTTCGGTGCATTTATTTATGCTCCATAATCATTATTGTCTCTCATAAATGCTCAGTTTTTTTTAACACTCATATTTATTTCCCATTCACACAGTCTTTTCAGCAACTTAGGCCAATTACAGGGGCGCCGGAACGAATTTGAATCAGGGGGGGGGGGGGGTCAAAAAAATTTTTTTTTTAATTAAAATAATTAAATATGTTCAAATAGTATAAAACAAAAACAAATCTACTATAATGCTTTAAAAATTTTAAATAAAATCACAATTTTAATAAAATCAAAATTTTGAAAGATTTGCTAGTGATTTTGTCAAAATTTTTTTTTAGGCTCTATTTATAATATTTGAAGGAAATAAATATTTTTAATTTTCATTTAATTCAATATAAAATGTTTTTAGAAATTAGAAATACAATAGGGTCTATATAAAATAATTTGAAAAAAAAAAAAAATGATTTTCTTATTCTTAATTTTTTTTAATTTAGAAGATTTTATTTTTAAAAAGTAAAAATGTATCATTTTTAAAAATAAATGAAATAAAAGAAGACGCATTGCCTCCCCCCCCCCCCTCCACCAGTTCCGGCGCCTATGGCCATTTATGACTTAAAGATACTCGTATGGTTAATAAATCTTTTTGGGGTCCAGGCATTCTTATTTAACCCATTTGGATACCAAATGGCTTAAATAATATCTTCGGACTGCCTCGGTATAAAAAGGCAGCACGCTAACCCATACACCAAGCCCGAGGACAAAAATCAAAGTTAATTAATTATAATTAAATAAATCTCTTAAATGAAAAATAATAAAAATTCTTATAAAATTAAATAAAGAAGAAAATATAGTTTCTATGCTATTTACTTTCTCTTACCTCTATAAATGTTAATATTTTTTTATTTATTTATTTTTTTTTAATTTTCCCATCTCTCAACCGAGATTAACTACAATTACAGAGAGACGAAGGAGACATTGGCAAGTGAGATTTGAACCTGAGTTGGGGGGGGGGCAACTCTAGATTTCGTAAGCCGCAGTTTATTCGATTAGCCACGAGCCTTCTCAATATATATATATAGAGAGAAAGTATATATACATAGGTAAGAGAATATAAAAATCTGGTGTGACTGGCGCACAGCACACAACTTTCTCTTACCTTCGGTAATCGAAAGTTGTGTACTGTGCTTGTCACACCAGATTTTTTGTGTCGACATATATTTAGTTCCCGACAGTACGGAACATTTGAATTCAGATGTAAAATTTATAAGTATGGGAAAATATTTATATTTTGTTACCATGGCAACCATTTCTCCTATCTTCCCTATGAAATACAAGAGTAAAGTGGTCTTCAGAAGATTTCAATCGCAAAATGAGAATATACATTTTAAAGAGCATCTAAAAAATAATTGATTTTTGAATTTAAAAAAAAATCGTTGGAGCATATTTTGAGAAAATCGAAAAAAACTGAAAAAGTACATCAGTAAAGTACTAGTAATCTTTGGCCGATTTTGATTAAAAGCTTATTTTTCCGGTCCCGGGGGTGTTTAAGTTAAATATAGAATTTCAACCTCGTAGCTCAATTCCTTCATGCTTAAAATTGAACACAGACACACACACCCACACACCCACCCACCCACCCACCCACACACAGACAGACCATGTCGCGAAAACCACTTTTTTGGATTCAGGGGACCTCAAAACGTGAAGATCCATCAAAATCTCGACATCGAATTTTTGACATGAATCCAATACTTTCTCTCTATATATATATTACATATATACATAGGTAAGAGAAAGTAAAAAGTGGTTTTCGCGACATGGTCTGTCTGTGAACAAAATATTTTAAAAACGAAAAGAGCTAGCAGGTTGAAATTTCATATTTAAGTTAGGCACCCCCATGGGACGTGACACGAAGCTTTCGAACAAAATCGACCAAAGAGTACTAGTACTTTACTGATGCACTTTTTCAGTTTTTTTCGATTTTCTCAAAATTTGCTCCAACGATTTTTTTTTAAATTCAAAAATCAATTATTTTTTAGATTCTCTTTAAAATGTATATTCTCATTTTGTCATTGAAATCTTCTGAAGACCACTTTACTCTTGTGCTCCATAGGAAGGATAGGAGAAATGGTTGCCATGGTAACAAAATATAAATATTTTCCCATACTTATAAATTTTACATCTTGAAATCTAATATATCAGCGGAAAGTAAATATATGTCGACACAAAAAATCTGGTGTGACAAGCACAGAACACAACCAAAGGAAAGAGAAAGTAGCGTGCTGTGCTACCAGTTACCCCTGATTTTTATTCTCACCTACTTTTGGCCTCGCTAACCCAAGATACCCTCTTGAGCAAGATGTGTTGAACTCTTTTTTTTAGCCAATACTGCCCGCTGGCTATTTTGATTATTTGCCGATAAATCGAATAATATTGTAGGTTAAAAGGAAACTTTTAGTCGGCCAAAGGTCATAGGCCTATCTGTCTCCCAACTTTTTTTTTTATTCTTTGTTTTATTAATGATGACCAAACGACGAAAGTTGAGGTCAATTGTTATTTCAAAGTGAGACAATATCATCAACACTTTCTGCATTCTCACTCACTCACCTTTAGTGAAAAAAAAAAAAAAAAATCTATTTTTTTTTTTTTTTACGACTGCGAAAGTTTTGAACAAATAGCAAAAGCTCCTTGAGAGAATATTTATTTTATTTTTTTGGGGAAATAGTATTTATTTAGGTGTTAATTATTTTAACATTTTTAACCTATTGACCACTTTTTTACTTTCTCTTACCTATGTATATATGTAATATATATATAGAGAGAAAGTATTGGATTCATGTCAAAAATTCGATGTCGAGATTTTGATGGATCTTCACGTTTTGAGGTCCCCTGAATCCAAAAAAGTGGTTTTCGCGACATGGTCTGTCTGTGGGTGGGTGGGTGTGTGTGTGTGTGTTCAATTTTAAGCATGAAGGAATTGAGCTACGAGGTTGAAATTTGATATTTAAATTAAACACCCCCGGGACCGGAAAAATAAGCTTTTAATCAAAATCGGCCAAAGAGTACTAGTACTTTACTGATGTACTTTTTCAGATTTTTTCGATTTTCTCAAAATTTGCTCCAACGATTTTTTTTTAAATTCAAAAATCAATTATTTTTTAGATGGTCTTTAAAATGTATATTCTCATTTTGCGATTGAAATCTTCTGAAGACCGCTTTACTCTTGTATTTCATAGGGAAGATAGGAGAAATGGTTGCCATGGTAACAAAATATAAATATTTTCCCATACTTATAAATTTTACATCTGAATTCAAATGTTCCGTACTGTCGGGAACTAAATATATGTCGACACAAAAAATCTGGTGTGACAAGCACAGAACACAACTTTCGATTACCGAAGGTAAGAGAAAGTTGTGTGCTGTGCGCCAGTCACACCAGATTTTTTTTTGTTAGTTTATTCAAAATCTTCTTTTGTTTTAACTTTCTAAGATAGAGAGTGATTGATAAACTCGAGCTCAGCTTGTTGTGTTTGATATATAAAAGTTTAATCAAGAATTAGAAGAGGGGAAAATATTAGAGAGAGTCAAGTCTCATTTAAAAGTTGATTATTTATTATTAAGTAGTGCTTTGTAAAAATCAGTTCAGATAGGTCACCCAGTGACCTCTCAAGTCAATGTCTGTTTGACCTTTCTCTTTAAGAGAAAATGTCATCGTTGTTGTTTTCGTCGAGCTCAAACTTATTTTCTTTTAAATAATCCAACTTTATTATTATTAAATGGACCGCTATGTATTCACCTAAGCTAAGGTTTTTTGATCTCTCAGATAGACCGAAACTGATGTGCACATAATCACAATTGAGCGTGACAGACAGACAGACGGACATTAGACGGATTATATATATAGATGCTGGCTGCCGCAATTAATATATACATAGATTATTAATTATTTATTTAAATAAAAAAAAAAAAAAAATTAAATTAATGTAATGGATTGGGGCGTTAAAAAAAAAAATTCCCAATAGGAAAAATATATATTTGCTATGAAAACGCGAAGATTTTAAGTTATGAAAAAAATTTGGAGAAAAGAAAAATAAAAGAGTGCTGTTATATTGTGTGCAACACCAATAAATGTGTCAATTTTAGGGGTGATAGTGAGAAAATTTCAGACTTTTTTAAGTGTATCCTCTGACTGTATTTATTTATTTATTGGTTGTATTAGATCTAAGTTTTTTAATATTCTCAATAAAGTAATGTTAGGTAATATATCAATATAGTAATGTAAAAAATAAAAAATCTGGTGTGACTGGCGCACAGCACACAACTTTCTCTTACCTTCGGTAATCAAAAGTTGTGTACTGTGCTTGTCACACCAGATTTTTTGTGTCGACATATATTTAGTTCCCGGCAGTAGGGAATATTTGAATTCAGATGTAAAATTTATAAGTATGGGAAAATATTTATATTTTGTAACCATGACAACCATTTCTCCTATCTTTCCTATGAAGCACAAGAGTAAAGTGTGCTTCAAACAATTTTGAGGGCAAAACGAGAATATACATTTGAAAGAGCATCTAAAAAATAATTGATTTTTGAATTTTAATCAAAATCGTTAGAGCGAATTTTGAGAAAATCGAAAAAAACTGAAAAAGTACATCAGTAAAGTACTAGTACTCTTTGGCCGATTTTGATTAAAAGCTTATTTTTCCGGTCCCGGGGGGTCTTTAACTTAAATATAAAATTTCAACCTCCTAGCTCAATTCCTTCATGCTTAAAATTGAACACCCACACACACACACACCCACCCACACACAGACAGACCATGTCGCGAAAACCACTTTTTTGGATTCAGGGGACCTCAAAACGTGAAGATCCATCAAAATCTCGACATCGAATTTTTGACATGAATCCAATACTTTCTCTCTATATATATATTACATATATACATAGGTAAGAGAAAGTAAAAACTTTGTTCCACCCAATGTCTGGTTGTATGTAAATATGGGAAATTCTGCAAGTGGCCGGGGGGGCCTTGCATGTTTATTTGTTTTTCTTTTTAAGAAATATTATTAATTAATTCTATATAGAAAAATTCCATCTATAAATAAAGAGATTATCTCCTTTTACTTTCTCGTACCCTATATATGAAATATATAGAGAGAGAAAGTATTGCGATCATGTCAAAAATTCGATGTCGAGATTTTGATGGATATGCATGTTTTGAGGTCCCCTGAGTCCAAAAAAGTGGGTCCCGCAAATTGGTCTGTGTGTGTGTATGTGTGTGTGTGTGTGTGTGTGTGTGTGTGTGTGTGTGTGTGTGTGTGTGTGTGTGTGTGTGTGTGTGTGTGTGTGTGTGTGTGCGTGTGTCTGTATGTGTGGACAGATTTTTAGCATGAAGGAATTGAGCTACCGGATTGAAATTTTATATTTAACTTAGGTACCTTTGAAGAATCTCAAAATAAGCTTTTGAACAAAATCGGCCAAAAAGTACTAGTACTTTACTGATGTACTTTTTCAGTTTTTTTCGATTTTCTCAAAATTCCCTCCAAGGATTTTTTTTAAAATTCATAAATCAACTATTTTTTAGATGCTCTTTAAAATGTATATTCTCATTTTGCCGTTGAAATCTTCTGAAGACCACTTTACTCTTGTTCTTCATAGGAAAGATAGAAATGGTTGCCATGGTAACGGAATTTAAATCTTTTTCTTTTTATTAGAGCCCGCGGGGCGTGGTGTAGAGGTTAGCGTGCTAACCTCATATACCAAACGTCGCGGGTTCGGACCCCAGGCAGTCCGATGATTTTATTTAAGCCATCTGGATACCAGATGGCTTAAATAAAAATGCCTGGACCCCCTAATATATATAAATTCATAAATAACGGTTATCGTAAATGTCTTATATGGCCTGAGCTGCCGAAAAGACAGTGTGAATGTGTGTGTGAGTGTGAGTGTGAATGAGAAAAAAGTGTGAATGTTTTAAAAAAAAAAAAAAAAAAAAATCTTTTTATTAGATTAAAAATCAATTATTATTTAAATTCCCATTTTTTTAAAATTTATTTGTGTCTTTAATTGTTTCAAAGAAAACATATATGTCTCTCTCTCACTTGCAAACATTATCGTCTCTCTCTACTCTTTTTATTAAATTCCCTTTCCACCTTATCTTCGCATAGGCCTAATGTTAATTTCCTATAGGGATTTGTATGTTAATTTCGATTCAAAAGGGGGTCCCCTTTAGAACTTTTTAGGCATTTAAAATTTTTTTTTCCAATTCTTATGAAATTTTGTATTTATTTACGATTCTATATTGTGTATAAAATGTCCAAATATGAGATTAAAATTTTGAAAAATAACCATAGTTTATTTGAAGCAGTCAACATTTAAAATGCAAGTTTGAAACTAAGGTGCTATCGGAAACTAAATATATCTCGACACAAAAAATCTGGTGTGACCAGCACGGTGCACAACTTTCTCTTACCGAAGGGTAAGAGAAAGTTGTGTGCTGTGCGCCAGTCACACCAGATTTTTTATATTAGAAGGCCTTGCCCGGTTGACTGGCTTTTAGAAATCAAACGAGTGTTGTTGAGGTACTGACAAATGTATTTTTTTGAAAAGTTGATATCTGATGAGCCGAGGTTTATTTTATTATATGACGTTTTCCAACCTTAAATTATAAGTACATTGTTGTTTCCTTTTATTGACATTTAATGTATAATGTACTGTGTTATCATTTAACCTTGCTCCTTTTAATGTATTTTTATTCTTGGCTGAAGATGGCTGTGTGATGCGGCCGAAATATCCCAAAGAAATTTTGTATATTTGGAAATAAAAAGTGCGAAATAAATAAGGATTTATCTTTTATTTTAAATTTATATTTGTTTGTTTTTTTTTTTTTTTAATTTTTAGGACAAGCCAGGGGGGGGGGCAAAGGCCCCCTGCCTCCCCCTGGCTACGAAACTTTTATTTAATTATTAATCTTCCTCGACCTTAATCGTACTGATGAAAGTCATGATGAGCGACCGAAACGTCGACGATTAGTAATTAAATAAAAGTTTTTTTATTAAATTTCCTTGACCTCTTATGTCACCTATATCCAATTTCTATATATCTATCTATATATAATAATTGCGGAGTGTCCGTCCGTCTGTCACGCTCTGTTTGACCAACTTCCCGTTGGAATTTACAAAACGAAATTTTGCAGTCTTATAGAGGACGTTATGGAGAGTCCCGGAAAAATACTCGGGTCCCAAAATTCTTATAACTTTTTGAGTTATTAATTCATAAAGTTATGATTTCTCCCATAGGAAATGTATAAGTTTAAGCCTATTCTTTGTATTTATATATTCTATGAATGTAAACAAATCCTCAAGCAGGCATTGGATTGGAATAAGTAGAAATAATTTTCTTTTCATAATTAAGAAAAGGTGAGGGTCCGCCGCGCAGGGTCCAGGGGGCGAAGCCCCTCAGGCTAGACGCGAAGCCCGCCGAAGGCGGCCGGTGCGGATATATTTATTTTATTAATATTTTAATTTCAATAGAAAAATTATTTGGATTAAAGTCATGAAATCTCTTTTAGCCGGGGAAAATGTTAACTAGATGTGAAGCTACCTGCCCTATTGATTCATAATAAAGGAAAAAGTGCAAGTTGAAATTGTATACTTAAAATGCACTCAGTTCTCATTAATAAGAACGGAAGTTTATTTTTGCACGTTATATATTGCAACTCATTAATTTGCCAGCAAATTGCTTTGCCTTGTCGTTCCAGATGGCTGCCAGCTAGCCCAACTCGAAGTGCATTTTTAAATAAGTTTATACGTTTTTACTTTCTCTTACCTATGTATATATGTAATATATATATAGTGAAAGTATTGGATTCATATCAAAAATTCGATGTCGAGATTTTGATGGATCTTCACGTTTTGAGGTCCCCTGAATCCAAAAAAGTGGTTTTCGCGACATGGTCTGTCTCTGTGTGTGTGTGTGTGTGTGTGTGTTCAGTTTTAAGCATGAAGGAATTGAGCTACGAGGTTGAAATTTTATATTTAAGTTAGTCACCCCCCGGGACCGGAAAAATAAGCTTTTAATCAAAATCGGCCAAAGAGTACTTACTAGTACTTTACTGATGTACTTTTTCAGTTTTTTTCGATTTTCTCAAAATTTGCTCCAACGATTTTTTTTTTTTAATTCAAAAATCAATTATTTTTTAGATGCTCTTTAAAATGTATATTCTCATTTTGCAATTGAAATCTTCTGAAGACCACTTTACTCTTGTATTTCATAGGGAAGGATAGGAGAAATGGTTGCCATGGTAACAAAATATAAATATTTTCCCACACTTATAAATTTTACATCTGAATTCAAATGTTCCGTACTGTCGGGAACTAAATATATGTCGACACAAAAAATCTAGTGTGACAAGCACAGAACACAACTTTCGATTACCGAAGATAAGAGAAAGTTGTGTGCTGTGCGCCAGTCACACCAGATTTTTATTAATTTTTATCAAATATTTCTCTTTGCTCATCATCTTTGTCACAAAAACAAAAAATAATAATAATAAACCTTCATGATGACTTCCGGTATACAAATTGTTATTATTTTGATAAAAAAAAAATTATTAATTTATTTATAATTATTCAAGGATTAAATAAATTTCTTTTTTTTTTTTACTCTCCCCTTGCCCCCTCCAATGGAATTAAAAGGAAATTATTAAGCAAAGCTCAAAGCTACTTGTCATACAGATAAAAACCTATTTATTGGATACAACAAATTTTTAGCAGGAAACTTTATTGCATGGCCAATTTGTACAGTGAGCGCCACAATTAAGTCCCCAGCTGATAGCTAAAGCCTTAAGAATATGGTATATGGTGAAATAATTTTAAATATGAATCATCTCTACCAGATTTTACCTTTTATTTTTTCGGTAATTAAAATTATTTCACTATAGACCATCAATTTAAGACTCTAGCTATGAGATGGTGGCGCTCACTGTACAATTTATGAGGTTTCGGACTGAGCGATCATCTTCAAGGCTGTAGAGATTGATAGCGGCGCCCGAAAAGCCTTAAATTACGGCATAAAAACCTTCACCTGTTGCATCGTGCACGGAGACACCCGCCAAGCCTAAATGCCCCCCCCCCCCCCCCAATGGTCACCTCTCTACTCCTTTAAATAATGCATAATCGAGAGAGCGAACAATTCATTCAATCACAGCCCCGTCGCCGATCTCCCAAAAAACTAGGAGGTTGAAATTTTATATTTAAGTTAGGCACCCGATAGGTCGTAACACGAAGCTTTTGAAAAAAAAAAAAAACGGTCAAAGAGTACTAGTACTTTACTGATGCACTTTTTCAGTTTTTTTGAATTTTTTCAAAATTCGCTCCACGGCAATTTAGACCATATAAGACTTTGAAGATAACCGTCCTATTGGGGGATCCAGGCATTTCTATTTAAGCCAATTAGTTCTTCGAAAGGAGTAGGCTACACGCCGGTGCTGAGGGAGTCCCTCCTCAACCAGGACATCCTCCATAGCATAGAAGAGGTTGGATAAAAGGAGCCGGTTGGAACCAGAAATAAGGATTAGTTCACTAGCTAGAGACGAAAGCAGGAGGAGGAGTTAGAGATAGGAAATGATGTAACTTCACGGGGTGCCGGTAGATGGCTACGGCCAGAGGCCGGTTGGGTTTGAGGTGTGTGTCTTCGTACACGAAAGCACCTCGGGTAAATAAACGGGGATCCCGATAGGAATTTCAAAAATAAATAAAATAAAATAAGCCATTTAGTATCCAAATGGCTTAAATAAAATCCTCGGATTGCCTGGGGTCCGAATCCGCTATGCTCAGTATAGAAGGAAGGTACGCTACCAAATAGACCAAAACCCGCAGGCTGCTTGATGATTTGTTTACATTAAATAAATTATAATGGAGAAATGTAGATATCAGCCAAATTGGGATTATATGGCTGAAATCACCAATTCTCCATTATAATCACATCATAGTCAGAAGATGCATTAAGGTGCGCGTCTCGAAAAACCGTTAAAACACGATTGACTCGAGGCGGCAAGAGATGGCGTTAGTGTTCCCCATTGGAATATAAGGGACAAATTGCATTTCATTCTAGACTTTCCAGCTAATTAATTAAGAATAGAAAATTAATTAATTTTTAACACAATGATTACTAATTTAATTATCTATAAGATATAGAACTCCTTTTTTTTAAATATCTTTTATTTAATGCGATTAATCAAAAAAATTTTTTTTTTTTGAAAATCAAAAAAAAAAACTTGGTATTATTTGTAGATATTTTAAATAGCTTTAATTTAAAAAAATTTGAGGCCGATAGTCCCAAAATTAGCACACAGAGACGTGGACCTTATAAATATAATTTTATTTCAAAAATATATAAAAATAAACATTTTTTTTTTTTTTTAACATTTAAGACATTTATTCAACTTGAGATACATAATTCATGTTTACATTTATTTTTATACTGACTTCGAGCCATCTTGCTCCCAATCAGGTAACCGCGTTTTCTTCCATCTTCTGATATTTCGTTTTGCCCACGGTTGTATAAAGGAAAAAACTTGTAAAAAAAAACCTTTTCATTTTTGTATAAAAAATAAAAGTTCAAAAGGTAAATTGCATAGCAAAAAAGAATATATAAAAATTAAGAGTATGTATAAATTCAATTTTGATTGTAGATTTCCGAGATGAGAGGATTTTCGTGGAGCCGAGCTTTTGTGGTGAACCTGTTAGTGAGTTTTTCGAGGTGTTCTTCGAGGGATTCAATATCTAAGCCAACCCTGATGATGTGGTTATTGATGCCGGGTGGTGGGTCTGCGATTATCCGGAGTATTTTGGATTGGATCCTTTCGAGCTGCAAGAGAGATGACCGGGAGATGTGGGGGAACCAGACTGGAGCTGCGTATGTGATGAGTGGCCGGATTACTATTTTGTAGAGGATGAGCTTGCTTTCCAGAGGAAGTGGGCTTTGACGTTTGAGGAGCGGCCAGAGGATGCTGAGTGACTGCTGCGCTTTTGCTTTAGCTTTCTTTATGTGTGTTGTCCAGTTGTTTCTCCTGTCAAGAAAGGCTCCAAGGTATCGGACTGAGGGCTGCCATTTCAAGGAGTGGTCTTCTATTGTTATGCGTGTGTGGAGGTATTTTCGCTTTTTTGTGAAGAGTATGGCTTCAGATTTGTCCGGATTTGTTTTGAGGCGCCAGTCTTTGAAGTAATTTATTATTTTTGATGTCTCCTCTTGGGTTCTTCGCACTAAGCATTTGAAGTTCTTATTTGAATAATATATTGCGGTATCGTCGGCGAATTGAGCGATGTGCGCAAAGTCCAGCTTAGGCATGTCGGATGTGTAGAGGGCGTAGAGAAGGGGCGATAAGAGCGCTCCTTGAGGAACTCCGGCGCAGATGGAATGCCAGTCGGATTTTGTGTTGTTAATTTTTACTCGGAATTGCCTGTCCATTAAGAAGTGTGCGATGAGTTGGCATAATGGTTCGGGAAGGCCAAGGAGATATAGTTTAGAAGCCAGAGGGAGGTGTGGGACGCTGTCAAATGCTTTGGAGATGTCGAGCAGAACCATTGCAGTTGCCTTTTTTAGCCGAAGTCTATTTTTTATGAAATTATTTATCCGGGCTACTTGTTGGACGGCTGAGTGAGCTTTGCGGAAGCCGAATTGGAAGTTGGGGAGGAGGTTGAGGTTTTGCGTTTCCTGTTCGAGCCATTTGAGTATGAAAGATTCAGCGAGTTTACCGAGGACTGGCAAGAGGCAGATAGGTCTGTAGTTGGTCGGTTGAGTTTTGTCCTTTCCTGGCTTGGGGATGGGGATAATTTCTGCTTGTTTCCATTTTGAAGGAAAGTGGCCTAGGTTTAGGATGGCTTCGAAGATCTTGACAAGATAGAGTACTGCTTTACCTGGCAAAGATTTAACGAATATAGGAAGTATCCCATCTGGACCTGGAGCTTTTCTGGTTTTTATGTTTTTGATGGCTTCTCGAACATGCTTGGGTTTAATTTGCTTGATTGTGTCTTGTTCCTGCCGTTTGTCGAGTTCTTGTGCCACTTTTTTCTTAAGGTACCTGTCTGTCGTTTTGGATTTTTCTGTGTTGGTGAATTGTTTTTCGAAGGCTTTGGCTAGTATATTTGCCTGGTGATGTGGTGAGTATTCTAAACCATCGGGACCGTTTAAGGGGCCTATGATTGTTTTCCGCCTTCTCAGTCTTCTTGAGAACTGCCATAGAGAACAATCTATGTGCGTGAGATCGGAAATTCTTTTCACCCACAGAGTTTGCCTCCATTCAGCAACGGATTCTTTGATTTCTCTAGAGAGGTGGTTCATGTGTTGACGGGATTGGTTTAGCCGGTGTCGTTGCCACTCTCTTCTTGCCCTATTTCTATTTTTTATGAGAGCTTTTATTTGTTCTGGAAGTAGGTCGCCTGATGGGGTGGTAGATTTTTTTGGAATGTAGGAGGCTGCTGCTGTTGTGATAGCGTCTGTGACTTTGTCCACTGCTGTTTCAAGGTCTTCGGGGGTTTGGATTGGGAAGAATTCTAGTTTCTGACATATTTGGTTTCTGTATTGTTTCCAGTTGGCGTTGCGTAGATCCCACTTGGTGTGTTTGTTTGATATGATTGGTTTTTCTATTTCTGTTAGTATAGGATTGTGGTCGGAATCAAGTTCGTGTAGATTTAGAGTGTAAACTTCAGAATTTGGTAATCCTTTCACTATTGTCAGGTCCAGTGTGCTGGGGAGAAAGTTTGGGTTAGGCGGATATCTGGTTGGCTCGTTCGGGTAGAAAATTTCGAGGTTGTGTCGAGAGGTAAAATCGATTAGTTTGCGACCATTACTATTTTCCCTTATGCATCCCCATTCATTGTGCTTTGAGTTCAGGTCACCCATTAGTATGACTTTATTGCCTATGGAAAAGAGTGTTGATAAATCAGCTGGTTCAAGTGGCCGGGAGCGTGATGGTGAATTGTATGCACTAGCTATGATAATACGTCCCATTGGAGAGTCGATGGATGCTACCACTGCCTCTAGGTGGTCGAGTTCGGGGATAGGCTGGTAGACCGGGTTTAAATTCTCGTGAATGGCAAGGAGGACACCTCGTTTTGGGGGGACTCCGTCCTTTCTAAAGACTTTATAACCTGGCAACCATATTCTTATTTGTGGATTGAGTTGTGTTTCACAGAGAGCTATGCAGTGGATATTTTTGGTTCGGCTTATGAGTTCAATTAGTTCTGTAGTTTTATATCGGAGTCCGTTTGAGTTCCATTGTAAAATTCTTATTTTGTTTTGTGTAGCCATTATTTAAAAATAGATATAATCCCATCCAATATGATTTGCCATTTGTCGGCACCTTGTGCTTTATTTACTGTTTGCAGTAAGGAGAATATTTTTTTAATGGTGTTTATTATGTCTGTGTTTTTTAGAAAATCCATCAATTCGTGTAGGAGGTTTCCAATTCCGAGGGATTCAGTAGCCGGTGGTGGGCGTGGCCAAGTTGGTGGTGCGGAATTAGGTTTTGGCGTGCTTGTACCAAGTTTTGGGTAGTGCTGGTGATTGCTGGTTGGTGGCGGGATTGCCCCGGGGACGGGTAGTGGCGCGCTACTTTGGATTTTGGATTTCACAAGGTGCCGTTGCTTAGCCCTTTTAGGACGAGTTTAGTGAGGGCCTCGCCTGGGAGGGGATACGTGTGGAATGGGACATTGCTTTTCTCTAAGAATGTGTTTACTGTCTTGTGGTCCTGTTCTGATGAGCAAAGAAATATCGTTTTTTCTCTTGTGCATTTGATGTCAACATTGGAGGAGGTTATGTTGTTTATTTTTTTGAAAAACATTGATGGGTTATCCAGGTGCCTATGGATGATTATAGGGGGGATTCTTTTTGGTTTATTAATCTTATTTTGGTTCATTTGGGCGCTATTTGAGACCGACGGCTCATCGTCTTCGTCTATAGTTAATGAATCAAAGGAATTATTTACCTGCACGTTATATAAAATTTCCGACTCCTGGCTTGTTCCAGCTTGCGGCTCAGCACTCCTTTGCTTTTTCGGTAAGGAGGTGATGACAGGTGAATTCAATTTTGTTTTTCCTTTGGAAACCGGAGTTTTTGATGTCGGTGGCTTGAGGGGCCTCGTCCGGGCTCGCCCGGTTGCCGGGCTCAGCTTCAACGACATTAAGCAATTTATTTAGAAGGATTTGTTAAAAGTTTATATAACACGATGAAATATTAGAACAATTAAAGGTATTAAAACAAATAGATAGAATAAAATAAAGCGATTAACTAGTTAAAATTAATAAATAGCTCGAGCGCGAATAAACAACTTCTTGGTTACGTTCACGGCGTACTCGATCATCATATAAAAGTAAAGAAAAGAAATTTATTATATATCAAATTTTATTATTTTTCATTTGAGAGAATTTATTATTATAATTAATTGGCTTTAATTTTTCTTAGAACCCAATATATTCCAATCAGGTGCGTATATAAGAGGGGGGTGGGGCGAGGCAGCCCGCCGCACTGGCGCACAGCACACAACTTTCCATTACCTTCGGTAATCGAAAGTTGAGGACTGTGCTTGTCACACCAGATTTTTCGTGCCGACATATATTTAGTTTCGAATTTAAAATTATATAGGAAAAATATTTATATTTTGTTACCATGGCAACCATTTCTATGAAGTACAAGAGTAAAGTGGTCTTCAGAAGATTTCAATCACAAAATGAGAATATACATTTTAAAGAGGATTTAAAAAATAATTGATTTATGAATTAAAAATAAAATCGTTGGAGCGAATTTTGAGAAAAAAAAAAAAAAACTGAAAAACTACATCAGTAAAGTACTAGTACTAGCTAGTACTCTTTGGCCAATTTTGATTAAATGCTTCGTGTCACGTCCCAGGGGGGGGGGGGTCCCTAACTTAAATATTAATAAATAAAGAATTATATACAATCATGTGTTGGTCCATGAAGTAATTATGAAAAACATATAACCAAGTATTTATTAATTTAAATAAGCGAAAAATGTGCGGTACTGTGGTCCAGTAGTAGGGCATGTTGAGCGTAAATCGACAGATCCGTGGTGCGACTCCCGGCGGTACCTACATGTTTCGCTTATTTAAATTAATAAATACTTGATTATATGTTTTTAAATATAAAATTTTAACAGCATAGCTCAATTCCTTCTTGCTTAAAATTGAACCACACACACACACAGAGACAGACCATGTGGCGAAAACCACTTTTTTTATTCAGGGGACCTCAAAACGTGAAGGTCCATCAAAATCTCGACATCGAATTTTTGACATGAATCCAATACTTTCTCTCTATATATATATTACATATATATAGAGGCATAGGCGTAGCCAGAAATTTTCGATGGGGGGGGTTCAGGATGATTTCTCCCCCTCCCCCCCCACCCCTCCCGACTAATAGGACAGTATAAGGCGTCTAATGAAATATATGACTAGCCAATCCGCCCTCCTGGACCCCCTTCGATTGGCCACCCGCCCTTTCTTAATTAAGTGCCCCAATTGTTCATTCATCTCGTTTCAGGCAATAAAAAATGCAACCCTCACATCTTAAAGAATTTAATCCCTATAATAGCGGAGTTTCTGCCTGTTTTGTTTCTCTTGATCCGAGTTCTATCTCACAAGTTGTCAGATCTCTTTAAAATAAAAAAAAAATAAAAAATTTATTTATATAATAATTTTTATTATTTTTCATTTGAGGGATTTAATCAATTTTAACAGGCTTTAATTTTTTTATTTTTTTACTTTCTCTTACCCTATATATGAAATATATAGAGAGAAAAAAATATCTAGCTTAAATATCTAGTCATGGCTTGGGTCCAATGGGGGGGGGGGGGGTTTAACCCCCAAATCCCCCCGTGGCTACGCCTATGTATAGAGGTAAGAGAAAGTAAAAAGGTAAAAACAGGAGGGGGTAAAAAAAATTCCGCTCTAGGTCGGAGATCGCCCCCCGCCCCCGCAAAAAATGTCTATATACGCCCCTGATTCCAAAGGAATTTTGTGAACCCCTGGACTCTCCATAACGTCCTCGTAATTTCAAACAGACAGTCGATGAAGTTCTTAATTTTTTTTCTCGTTTCGAACCCACGCTTTAGTAATAATAATCTCACTCCCTTGGCATTTCAAGGAGGCGGCAGACGAACGAGGTGTTTTTAAATCGTGACTCTGCCTTTGTTGGTAAACAAAAAAAAAGATGATTCGAACGAAACAAAAACATTTGATATAAATATAGCTAATCATTTTTGGTATTTTCTAAACCCGGATACAGATTCTGTTTTCCGTCATTAACTTTTCACTTTCCATATCCCTTTGCATTTATTAATCGAAATAATTCCCCCCTCTTTCTCTCTTTTATCTATTTTTCATTAATTAAAATAAATGACTCGAGAGAGGAGAGAGAGAGAGAGAGAGAAAACTTTCGTATCTTCTCTAATCTATTCATATGTATACCGGTATGCGTTATAAATGCTTCTGTTCAAATGAGCAATGAATAAGAATCGCTTTATGATTTCTCTCTCTTCATTTCCAACTTTTTCCTATTGATTGACATTGAAATTAGAGTTATATAATTGTTAACATATGTCCTGATTTAAATGAATATTTTACTTTCTCTTACCTATGTACCATAAGAGAAAAGATATTGGGCAATATGGCGGCTACCTGCTATAAGGCTCAAATGCCAGGTAGCCGCCATATTGTCCAATATCTTTCTCTTGATGGTATATATGTTAATAAATAGAGAGAGAAAGTATTGGATTCATTTAAAAAATTCGGTCGAGATTTTGATGGATATACACGTTTTGAGGTCCCCTGAATCCAAAAAAGTGGTTTTTGCCACAGTTTGTCTGTGGGTGTGTTCAATTTTAAGCATGAAGGAATTGAGCTACTAACAGCGGCGTAACTAGCCTTTAAGGGCGGAGGGGGCGAAGCTCAACTGGGGCGCCGTTTTTTTTTTTTTTTTTAGTATTCGAATCTTGTTTGAGCTTTTTTTTTGTAATTTTGTGATATAAAATGAATTTATTATGAAATTTCAAAAAAAAAAAAAAAACCGGAGATTTTAGAAAAGAAAGCCGGAAAGCCGGATGCGCGAGGGGCGCCAAAAGCTTGATGAGCTTGGGGCGGAGGGGGCAAGAGCCCCCCCTTCGCCCCCACCTGGATACGCTACTGGCTACTAAGTATTAAGTACTAATTACTGATGTACTTTTTCAGTGTTTTTTTTTTTCGATTTTCAACGATTTTGATTAAAATTCAAAAATCAATTATTTTTTAGATGCTCTTTAAAATGTATATTCTCATTTCTCCCTTGAAAATTTTTGAAGCACAATTTACTCTTGTACTTCATAGGAAAAAGATGAGTAATGGTTGCCATGGTAACAAAATATAAATATTTTCCCATGTACAGTGAGGGACAATATTAAGTCCCACCAAGGGGCGATACAGGGGGGGGGATAATTCCCCCCCCCCCTAGATTTGAAAAAATACTTTTTTTCAAAAAAAAAAATTATTTTTAATGTAACATTTTAAAAATTAATTGTTAAAAATTTGATTTGTATTTATTTATATTCTGGCAAACAAGTACAGAATGCGCCTTTAAATTACAGAAATTAAGAAAGAATAGTGGGCTGTGCGACCAGTCACACCAGATTACCCCCTCCCCTCCCCCGAGAAACACCTCTGGATCCGCCCTTGAGCCATACCCATGTGTTTTCTACTTGTGATTATTTCTTTTTTTTAATATTTTATATTTTTTAATAGAAACTTTCATGGTTCAAACCTAGATAATTTTCAATAAAGATGTTCATTTTCTTTTTATAAAAACAATGAAATACAGGGGTGTGCCTATGAAACCGCCTTTTACTTTGAAAAATCCTGGCGGCCAGTTTTGGTACTATACAGTCTAGTTATTGAGTTTGTTTGTTTGGTTTATGTCTGTTCTAAGTTTCGAACTCAAAAAAATTCCAATTTCATACTCCCAACATTTTTTTTCACCACGTCAAACATGTCAACCTTTGTTCCTCAACAAAGTGATTTGCGGACGGCGTTGATTTTTTGCTATCATTTGAAAAAAACGGCCGCGGAGTCTCATCGAATGCTTGTAGAAGCTTTTGGCGACTATGCTCTTGGTGAAACACAGTGCAAAGAATGGTTCAAAAAATTCAAGAGGGGAGATTTTGACATTAAGAACGAAGCACGTGGCCGACCGCCCAAAAAGTTTGATGACACCGATTTGCAAGAATTGTTGAATGAAGATTCAACTCAAACACAACAACAATTGGCAGAACAGTTAAACGTGACTCGGGAAACTATTTCCAAGCGTCTGAAAGCTATGGGGAAGATCCAGAAGATCGGGAAATGGGTTCCACATGAACTGAACGAAAGGCAGCAAGAGAACCGAAAAACCACTTGTGAGATGCTGCTCGCCAGATACAAAAGAAAGTCATTTCTTCATCGAATTGTTACTGGAGATGAAAAATGGATCTTTTTTGAAAATCCTAAGCGTCGAGCATCATGGGTATCTCCAGGTGAGCCATCAACATCGACTCCAAGACCAAATCGATATGGACGAAAGACAATGCTTTGTGTTTGGTGGGATCAGAAGGGAATTATCTATTACGAACTCCTGAAACCTGGCGAAACTGTCAATACGGAACGTTATCAACAGCAAATGGTGAAATTGAACCAGGCTATACGCCAAAGAAGACCAGAATATCAAAAAAGGCAGCACAAAGTCATCTTGTTGCACGACAACGCTCCGTCACACGCTGCAAAACGAACCAAAGAAACCATTGAAACGTTTGGGTGGGAAATTCTCACACATGCGGCTTATTCCCCAGACTTGGCCCCAACGGACTATCACTTGTTTTCATCTTTGGGTCACGCTTTGAGGGAGCAGCAGTTCACAGATTACGAAAATGTTGCCAAATGGCTCGATGAATGGTTTGCCTCGAAAGAAGACGAGTTTTTTGGAGAGGGATTCATAAGCTCCCTGAAAGATGGGAGAATTGTATTGCTAACGAAGGAAATTACTTTGAATAAAATATCTTTTTTCACTTTTATAAAATATGTGTTTATGTGCGCACCTCTAAAGGTCGGTTTCATAGGCACTAATTACAAGTAGAAAACGCATGGGTGGGACTTAATATTGTCCAGTATATAAATTTTACAAGTTGGGGCATTCTAATATATCGGCGGGCACCCGGGCTTGGTGTAGTTGGTAGCATGCCTATATTCTATACCAAACGTCGCGGATTCGGACCACAGGCGGTAATGGCTTAAATAGAAATGCCTGGACCCCCAATAGATATTATAGTTATCGTCAAAGTCTTATATGGCCCGAGTTGCCGAAAAGACTGTGTGAATGTGTGTGTGAGTGTGAATGAGAAAAAGTGTGAATGTTTAAAAAAAAAAAATATATATAGGCCTATATCGTCAGAAACTAAATATATGTCAACACGAAAAATCTGGCGTGACAAGCACAGAACACAACTTTCGATTACCGAAGGTAAGAGAAAGTTGTGTGCTGTGCGCCAGTCACACCAGATTTTTAATTTTATTTCCACTCACGCCTCCGTACTTTCATTTAAGTGATTTTTTTTTTCATATTTAAATCAATTTCTATTTTAATTTGATTACCCACATACACACACATAAATTGTGACTCTCCTTTATTATTATCATCATCATAAAGTTAACTGTGAATATTTCATAAGATATACAGCAATAAAAAATAATTTTTATTTTCGTGTACTTATTTTTACTAACAACAATCGGTGTGTGTGTGTTTTATAATTTTCATCTGCATAATGCTTCTTAATCTTTTATTTGAATTAATTTAATTATTATTTCCTGCTATTTATTGATATTATATCATCACATATGTGTGGATGTGTGTGAACACACCTTTTTTTTATAATACAAAGCAACTTAACAAAATGATTTTTTTTTTTTGAAAGAAATGATGAAAGTCAAATAGGTCAAAACGTTGTGTGAATAAAAAGACAGTTTAATTTTTTTAATTTATCTAATCTAAACAACAAAAAAATAATTAAAAAAAAATTTGGTATATGCTCCTTACACTAAAATTGTAGACTTCTCTCAACTTTTGGAGTAAATACGTCACTTAGTTTTTTCAGAAATTCAAGTTTTTTTCAAATAGCATCAAAACAAAGGCAAAAATCCAAATAAAAGATCATCAAAATACAAACAAAGATCAAAATGAAATATTATCGCAAAAATTAAAACAAAATAGCATCTAAACAAAGAACAAAATCAAAATAAAATAGCGTTCAGACAAACGTAAAAAAAAAAAAAAATCCTCAAAATAAAGACAGTCCTCAAAATATAATATCATCAAAACAACTCCAGACCTCCAAAAAATACATGGGCTCCAAACAAAACCAACATTAGAAACAAAATAAATCAAAGCAAAATAACTTAAAAATAAAATTGAAATAAAACGAAAGCTACATCACAATATATACGATAATACAAACAATAAGACTCTAAAGCGTAATTTTGGATCTATTGCAAAATGTGTTAACATTTTTCGTTAATTTTGGAAAGAAAAATCAAAACAAAATCATACAGGTGTCATTAAAAGACATGTAAATATAAACAAATGAATTTGTTTCGCAAAATTCAAAAAATTTTACATGAATTCAATACTTTCTCCCTCTATATATTAACATATATAGAGGTAAGAGAAAGTAAAAAAGAAATAAGCTTTTTTTAACGCGTTGACGCGGGCTCGAAAATTTGTATATTTCTCCATGTGGCGGCTCTCTAATTCATTGTTTGATTTACCTGGCGGCGCCTTTTGCCTTTTTGCGTTGACTGTTTCTATGGGAAGGCGCTCTTTAAATCAAATGATAGCATAGAACATTATGTGATGTGACCAGTCACACCAGATTTTCAAAATTAGCCTAAGGGGTCTTTTTCTTCGTTACGCGAAAGAGTGTATTGTACTTGTCACACCAGATTTTTTGTGTTATAAATCTCTTTATAGTCATATACATAATCTACAGTAGGTACATGTCACCAGATACGAAAATCAGTCATGTACCTCCGGTGGTACACGCCGGTGTGAACGTGTTAAACGCCGAAAGCGGGCGGCCCGGATAGTGTAGAATTTCTCCATTCCTTTTAAGCATTTGAATAAAACGAATATAAACGTTACGGCCCAAAGCTCTTCCAACGTTTCGAAGGCAACATCTCTTGTCTCCAATCGAGGGCGGATACACCCCCCCCCAAGATTTGGTATAGAAATTTTTTTTTGGGAATTTAATTTTATTTTTAATATAAAATTTCAAAAATCTATAAGTTATATATAATTAAATAAATGATAAATAACTAAAAGTGAAGTTGAAGGTCAAGTTGAAACTAAATATTAATTAACTGGTTCGTTCATTCATTTCATCTACTAATGAGCGTAGCTACTATCAATATTAGTCATTTAATATGTTACTACGCCCGCCACGCAATGGATACTTGAAAGCGAAACGCCAACTTGTAGCGGCATTCCTTTAAAAGGAAATCCATTACATGTTTTTTATTATTCACTCACTTGTCAGTTCCGGGACTCTCATCTGTCCTTTTTTGTTGCATGTTCTGATCATTAGGGAAACAACACTAGCTATAAGGCCCTCGCTCGGCGGCACAAATGCTTCGCACCCCCCAAGTCACTGTGAGTTCTTTGCCTTATAAAAAAAAGGCTTATTTTAAAAGATAATTAAGGTTGTTCGGACAGTACCTCGTAAGTCATAATAGAATCTAAATTTTTTTTTAATAAAATCAAAAATTTGAATGCCAAAATTCCTTATTATAATTTAGTCGTGACCTACCATAGTTTATAATTGTATTAAGTTAATAATTTAATTACCAAAAATAATAAATGAATGACTTTTGACTTGAGCAGTTTTTCACGTAATATAGATCTGGCAACATTGCATTCATCAGCTATCTATTTTAAATCTTAAACGCCTTAAATTTTATTTTATTTAATATATTACAATGTTTAATGCAAATCAGTTTAAACACAATGGACGATTTGCGAGAAAAAAAATCGTAAAATGTAAAAAAAAATGTAACTGACAGCGAGAAAAGAGTATTATTTAATGCGACGTTGCCAGACTGGTCTGAGTCTCGTGACTACCTTATTTTTAAATATTGTCAACTGTCATTTTGGAGAATTTTTTGACTTTCTTGTTAAAATATCTTTAAAAGCGGACGGCAGAAACTTTTGATTTTATTTTTAACGTATTACTCGGAAGTGAATTAATAAAATGTAAGTTTTTTTGTTTTTGTATCTGATGCAGAGGTGGCTATATAATTCGATATGTGTGCGTTTCGTCGACACTCCCCATAGACTACATGTTAAATTTCAATTTTTTAAAAATTAATTACACGATAACCCTGCGTCAGATCTGCTTCAAAATTTTATTTTATACGTATTTGATAGTGATTAATAACATATTAAAAAATTAGCTTTTAATCTAATAAAGTGCTTTAATGTCCGAACAACCTTAAATACCCCGCCCTAATATTTCGACTGAAAGAATAAATGATGTTTACAGAGGGTATTTTTCTCCTTTTAACACCCGACACTAAAGTTCAGTGAATGCGTTACTGGCAACAATATTTATTTATCCAACTTTCATTACATTTACTCGCTTGTCGCCTTAATCCCTACGCAGGCATCACGCTTGGTCTCGTTAACTTGCCCAAGTCACGCTGCAGCGTGTTCTGTAATACTGAATTAAGGCGCCGCGGCGTGATGAGAGCAAGTTTACGACCCTTATACAAAAATTTCAAAAAATATATAATAGAATACAAATTCTATCTAAAATTCATTTGTTTATATTTTCATGTTTTTTAATGGCACCTGTAAGAATTTTTTTTTTTTTCAAAATTAAAGAAAAATGTTAGCGTGCTAGCCTCGTATACCAAAAGTCGCGGGTTCGGACCCCAGGCAGTCCGATGATTTTATTTAAGCCAATTGGATACCAAATGGCTTAAATAAGAATGCCTGGACCCCAAATAAATATATTTTATTAAATAACGGTTATCGTAAAAGTCTTAAATGGCCTAAATTGCCGAAAAGACTGTGTGTATGTGTGTGTGAATGAGAAAAAAGTGTGAGTGTTTTTTTTATAAAAAAAAAAGAAAAATGTGCCTACGGGCTTGAACTAGTTGGTAGCGTGCCTATCTTCTATAGCAGCGTTTCCCAACCTTTTGAAGTCCACGGCACCCCAAAGGTGCGTTGGGAATAATATTACACACTAGCGGCACCCTTCTTTTTTTTTTTTCCCTATCAAATCGAAATTTTTTTCCACCCTGGGGCAAGTTTTTTTCCCTTGCGTGAAAATCATTTGCCCTTTTTTTTGGCAAAGCTTAATTTTTCGACTCTTTATTTTATTTTTTTTATCTAAATATCTCGCGGCACCCCTTAGGGATTCTCGCGGCACCCTTGGGTGTCGGGGCACACCGGTTGGGAACCACTGTTCTATAGGAAGAACTTCGCGGGCTCGGACTCCAGTCAGTCCTAAGTTGCCGAAAAGACTCTGTGAATGTGTGTGAATGTTTTTAAATAACGAAAAATGTCTTTTTGCTTTCTCTTACCTATATATATATGTTAATATATATAGAGAGAAAGTATTGGATTCATGTCAAAAATTCGATGTGAAGATTTTGATGGATATACACGTTTTGAATCCAAAAAAGGCAAAAAAGTAGTTTTCGCGACATGGTCTGTCTGTCTGTGTGTGAATCTGCGTCTGTGTGTGTCTCTGTTCAATTTTTAAGCATTAAGGAATTGAGCTATGAGGTTAGACACCTCAATGGAGCGTGAAAATAAGCTTTTAATCAAAATCGGCCAAAGAGTACTCATACTTTGCTGATGTAGTTTTTCAGTTATTTTTCGATTTTCTCAAAATCGGCTCCAACGATTTTGATTAAAATTCAAAAATCAATTTCTCTTTAAAATGTATTGATATATTCTCATTTAATTGTTTGAAGTTCACTTTACTCCTGTGCTTCATAAGAAGGATAGGAGAAATGGTTGCCATGGTAACAAAATATACCGTAAATATTTTCCCATGTATATAAATTTTACTTCTTAAATTCTAATATATCTGCGGAAACTAAATACGTATATATCGACACGAAAAATCTGGGGCGTCCAGTCCCACCAGATTTTTTCCTCTTTGATTATTTCAAAAACTAATACCTAGAATTCCTTAAAGTAGATTTAATTTAATTTTTTTTCTCAAGGGCAACTTTACTCCAAGGGACCGAAACAGACAAGTTCAGCATCCTTTGAAGTCCCTTAAAACTTTTTTAAAGCTTAAATTCATCTTTATATTTTTTTAAATTTTCAATATTTGGTCCAAATTGCCTTTTCCACGTCCTTTTTTAGACCAATAAAAAGAAAGATCAAAGAAAAAAAATAGTCGCCTATCATAGAAAACTAGTTCCTTAGTTATTCTTCTAGTCAAATATTTTTGTACAGTGGGCGCCATAAACATGGGCGTAACTAGAGAATTTGACTTTTAAAAATATAGGTTTGTTTGACCATTGGCGTAGCCAGAAATTTTTGATGGGGGTCGAGAAATTTTTTCAAAAATTTAAGATTATTTTAGGGTATTTATAAATCATTTTGTTTTGTTTTTTTTTAGCTCGAGTAAATTATTATATTTTACTTTCTCTTACCCTTTATGAAATATAATTTGTATTAAATATCTAGTCATGGCTTGGGTCCCATTGGGGGGGGGGTTTGAACTGGCCCCCCTCCTGACTACGCCTATGTGTTTGACTCAGCTCATTGGTTCACTCTCGAGGAGATCAGGCACTTGTGGCGCCCACTGTACTGTAGTTGACCAAGGTGTGCAAAAACCTATGTCCTATATCTGTTTAGTTAAAAAATAACGAAAAAGATGGTCTCAACCAAGGAGCAAAACGTTCTTTCCGTAAAAGAAGATAATTCCAAACAGAGATGACACTTTCTTTAAGCGAGGCTTGGTTTGTAATTTCCCCAGATTTCGATTTTAAGAAAGAAAGTTTTATTTTTTTTTATATGTAGCTATCCGTATGTGATTTATTGGTTAGAAACGAGGAGTAAGCACTCGTTGTCGTTGTCGTTGTCCTATCATCGTTGTTGT
>JAKCPI010013773.1:0-29518 GCA_023213315.1 Euborellia annulipes
GGCCAAAAAATCTTGGCTGTTATTTGTAATGTTGGCAGAGAGTAAAATGAGATATAACAATGCTCTTTATGTTAAACTATTGTAAAAAATACTTTTGTTAACATTATAATTATTGTCAGCTTCCTCTAGAAGTAGAGCCCTTGTGCCTTCGAAATATTAGGAAATAAACTCATTTGGAAAAATATAAAACTTTGTGTTTTTATTTTTCCCTTCCTACATCCTTGCCGAAAAATCAGCTTGGTTGAGGAGTTTCGGTTCTAAAATTCTCTCGGCATCACTCATTAAGCTTATGACTAGAGACCGAATTTTAAGCAAAATGCTTATTGCTCAATTTTATAAGCAACCATTAGATATTTAATTTCTATACGAATTAGGAAAAACTAAGTGCATTGAGATTGCATTTTTTATGCTTTTTTTGAGTTTTCATGCTTTTTTTCTCTTTCGTGCTTATTTGAACTTATTTTACGAATATTTATAATTTTTTTTTTTAATTAAAAAACACACTTTTTTCCCATTCACATACGCATACACCAGGGACGTATATAAGGGGAGGGGGAGGGGCCCGGCCCCCTCCCAAAAAAAAAATTTCCAAAAACCCCGCAGTGCGAAAAAAAATATAGCCTTGTAAAAAAAATTTTTTCCGCAGGGTGAAAAAATTTGGTTCCGCAAAAACAAAATTTTTCGCAGGGCGGGGCGGAATAAATTTAGTTTATTTAAAAAAAAATTTGTATACTCCATTGGTATGAGTAAAAATTGCTTATGAGATGCTTTTTTTCAACTTTTATGCTTATTTAACAACTTTTTATTCAAGTTTTTTATGCTTTTTTGAGCACTTTTTTCCCATATTTTTATGCTTTTTTGTCAGGTCTTTACTTCCACTAAGCCCTTCAATTTTCAAGAAAATTATCTCTCTAAACAGCAACTTCTTGATGAAAGATTTCTGAATAGATTAGTATTCTAATTATTTAATACATAGAATATTAAATAAAATATAAAGTTAGTATCCAAGTTTTGTTTTTAAACATACAATTTATACCCCTTGAGGGTCTTTAGATTCGTAACTTTGTTTCAAACCAAATTCTGTATCAATATTAATTAAAAGTCAATAGAAAAAAATAAAATTTCCAATCAAAGAAAACAAGAGGAGGTTCCTTGAAATCAATTCTCTTTTGCAAGTCAGTAATGTCAGTAATGAATGAATCGAAATCAAATGAGATCAGATGGGATGTCAATTCAACATCCGATCCGCAGCTTCTCTTCTTTGAAGAGAGATCTCCTCTCCTCTCTTCTAGCAAATGCCTTTCCACTTGTGTGCACACGCACATTCATTCCCTCGGCTTTTGTTCTCTCTTAAGATTATTCCTCTCTCTCTCGCAAATCACTTTTATTTAATTATTTTTAGATAATTTTCTTGAGGAATTAATCTTGGGGAAATTTTTTTTTTTTCTATTATACAATCTTCAAGTTTAATTCATGGCTGGTTGCTTTAAAAAAAAAAAAATTAAAAATCTATAATGTAATGCCAGATAAATTCACTTGGCGATTATTTTCAACTACGGTCTCTTTCTTTGTTTATTTTGTCCTATAGGAGGAATCTGAGACTTCTTAAAATGGAATATACCACTGTGATCAAAAAGTAAGGTGAATTTGTTTATAAAATGTAAATTCTTTATTTATTCTTTCAAATCAATTTCATCCCCTTAAAAGTAATCCCCGTCCGATAAAACGCACTTTTTTTCCAGTCGGAAAAGTCTTTCTAAAAGACCTTCTATTCGGTTTGTATCTCCTCAATCGCGTCAAAAAGGCGTCCCCGCATTGGCCTTTTGAATTTGCTGGAACCAGAACGGAACCAAATCAGGCGAATACGGTGATTGCAGAACGATATGAGTCAAGTTTTTGGTAAAAAAAAGAACCAATGCAGTATGACATGGTGCATTATCGTGATGAAGTAACCAAGAGTTGTTCACTCATAATGAATAGCTTCACGCAAACGACGCATAAAGCTCAAATAATATTCTTTGTTGAAAGTTTGGCCCGGCGCACAGTGGTTCCAAATCCCAAAAACGTGGTCAAAAGTCGAAAACGTTATTTAATCTCTTTGAAATTCAGTACACAAGGGTTTTTGAGGTCGCTGATTTAGAATTTGATATTATTTTTTTCAGAAAAAAAAAAAATATGGTGGAACCAATATGGGGGGACTAAAAAAAAATATTTCGATTTCAATCAAAATTGGCATTGTAGGGCTCCCGAGGTCGCCGCTTTCGTATTTTAAATAAATTAATAACAAAATAATTTTTGTTTTTTTTTATAAGTCTGCAACTTAGGCCATATTGACCCTAAATTATACATATTGTTTAATACAACACATTTGTGGGGGTCCAGGCACATTTATTTAGGTCAAAATAATTTAATTACAATATATTATTCAATATTTTTTATACGGATTACATAAAACATTAGTTTAATTAACATTAATATGCTTCATCAGATGAATATTCAAATTTCAAAAAAAATTGAATAAAAAAAAAATGTGCCAGTCTGTGCAGCTAATTTTTTAATATTATTAATGAAGAAGGATCCAAAAAGACAGGAAAAGTTGTTTGAGAGTGGGATGTCGTGGGACTTTTTACTTTTTGACTTTTGAATTTTTGCGATTTCTGAAATGGAAAAAAAAATAAGACGTTATTTGAAATGCTCCTATTATTTAACTATCAAATTTTATTGCATTTTTTTTACATTGTTGAAATTTACTTACGTTCAGTCGTTGATTCCATTTGACGAAATTGAAATAACCAAAAAAACAAGGAAATGGAGAGCGATAGAAAAGGATGCTTTTTTTTTTTTTTTTTTTTTTTTTTTTTTTTTTTTTTCCACTCCCCCTTCCCCCCCCCCCCCCTCCCCCAACCCTCCTCTTTCATTTACTTTTAAAATATTATTAATTGTTTTTTTTTTTTTTTAGGGGGGGGGCCCCATGCTTATTTGCGTTCGGAGCGAGCTCCCGATTGTTGTCAAAAACGCTCAGATTCAAATAGATTTTGAGAGCCAGTTAAGTGCATATGACTCTCAAAAACGGTCGTTCCTAACCGTAAATATATTAATAAAACTATTTAGGGGCTTAAAAGTCCTCAAATTGAAACTTTAATTTTGGACTTTTGGCCACGTTTTTGGGATTTGGAACCACTGTGCGGCGGAAGGAATTCATAGTGCACCACACCACGATAATCAAAGAAAACTGTCAACGCGTTCTCGGCCCTCTTTGAACTCGTACCACTTATAAACGCTTTTTTGTGCCATAGTTTGATCACCAAAGGCCTTTCAATATGTCGGCACAAGAATATTCATATTTGATGCAAGTTCTTTGCTCAACAAAATCACCCATTATAAAAATCGAAAAATTCACTTTTGGTTGTTTACAAAAACACGTGTAACTCGGAGATGATGAAACCTTTTGACAAACAGACGCTTGGCAAATGTTATAGACAGTCCTACCAACCTAGGAAAAAAAAAAAATTACCTGACTTCCTAATGCCCGGGAGTTTTAAATGACAATTTCACTTTACTTTTTGATCACAGTGGTATAATGTATAAATATATTTAGTAGATTCACTGTCTGTCTGTTTGGCGAAATTTTGCAGTCTTTTAGAGGATGTAATGGAGAGTCCAGGAAAAATACTCGTATCTCCAAATTCATAAAAGAGGAAGCGCAAAAAATTCCAGAAAATGAATTTGCTCTTTGGAAAGCATAAATGTATGATGAACTAGTGAACGAAGAACGAGTAAACGATGAGTGATGCTCGGTTCCAACTGGCAAGGGAACGACGAACCGGTGATTGAAGAACAAGTGGAAAAGTTCGGTTCGGTTTTGTCTTGCTCTATGAAAAATTAAAGCCAATTAATTAAAATAATTGCCCTCGGGCCCTGGTGTAGTGGCTAGCGCTGGCCTTTATATCAAGGGTCGCGAGTGCCCCTGTATCATGAGACAATTTATTTCAATTGGAATGGCTACCAATCCAGGTGAAATAAATTGAGACGGGGTCTAAATGGCCTTCGCTGCCGAAAAAGAATCTTTTTTTTAAATTTATTCAAGGTCTTTTTCGGCTGCGAAGGCCATGAGACGGGATGCGAACCCGCAGGATCTTAGGAGTATATTGATAATTATTTTTAAAATACTTTAAAAAAAGTAATATTTTAACAAATATAAAGGGAATTTTTTTAGAAGAAAGTGCATATGGACTATGTTATGCACGAAGGAACCAAGCGCCATTAACCTACATCTAAGGGGTATTTCATTTGCACATTTGTAGACAAAATCAATGGCAATGACTTTTTTTTCTTGTTTTATACAAAAAAAAGTCCACAGAGTAATAAAATTGTGATTTAAATAAAGAGGTAGATTCTTCTTTTTTTCAAGATGGCGGTCTTATTTCAATTTCGATCTTAATGGCGCTTGGTTACTTTAAGCATAACATCGTCCAAATATTTCTCAATGTCTGAACACCCAGGCCCATAATTAAGGGGGGGGTGGGGGCTCCAGGGGAACGAAACCTCCCCTGGCTATAATCAAAACCAGAACGCAAGCAGCTAATTTTTCTCTAATTAAATAAGTGCAGGTAATAAATGTCAATTGGTTTAAATAAATTTTATCTAAATGGGAATCTTCTTTCATTTTGTGGTTGTCAAAAAAAAGAATGTAATATAATTTTGGCAGGAATGAATTTATTCCCCCAATATCCCTTTCTAAGCCCTTTAACTTTGACATCAATCAATATCTCATATATTTGCTTAATGGCCATTTAGGGATCATATTGTGTGTAATCTTATTGATTTGTCAAGAATATGATCCTATCGCATAATTAGCTATTAATTCTACGTAGATGTCGTCTCAGAAAAAAAAAACCAGTGACTTGTAAATAGGCACTTTTCAAATTAGACTGACAAGCGATGTTTCTATTTTTCTAACTTTCTCAACTCTGGTTATTTTGTATTTTTCAAATTCATTTTTACTTTCTCTTACCTCTATATATATGTCAATATATAGAGAGAGAAAGTATTGGATTCATGTCAAAAATTCGATGTCGAGATTTTGATGGATCTTCACGTTTTGAGGTCCCCTGAATCCAAAAAAGTGGTTTTCGCGACATGGTCTGTCGTGTGTTGTCTGTGAACAAAATATCTCAAGAACGAAAAGAGCTAGGATGCCGAAATTTTATATTTAAGTTAGGCACCCCCCATGGGACGTGACACGAAGCTTTTGAACAAAATCGACCAAAGAGTACTAGTACTTTACTGATGCACTTTTTCAGTTTTTTTTCGATTTTCTCTAAATTTGCTCCAACAATTTTTTTTTTTAAATTCAAAAATCAATTATTTTTTAGATTCTCTTTAAAATGTATATTCTCATTTTGTGATTGAAATCTTCTGAAGACCACTTTACTCTTGTACTCCATAGAAAAGACAGGAGAAATTGTTGCCATGGTAACAAAATATAAATATTTACACATATAAATTTTACATCTTGAAAATCGAATGTACCGTACTGTCGGAAACTAAATACATGTCGACACAAAAAATCTGGTGTGCCCGGGTGTGGCTAGTAGGTAGCGTGCCTACCTCGCCAAACGTCGCGGGGTTCGGACCAGCAGTCCTGTATGATTTTATTTAAGCCATTTGGATACCAAGATGGCTTAAATAGAAATCCCTGAACCCCCAATAGATATTTTCATTACAACGGTTATCGTCTAAAGTCTTAAATGGCCTAAGTTGCCAAAAAGACTGTGATGAATGTGTGTGTGAGTGTGAGTGTGAATGAGAAAAAAGTGTGAATGTTTAAAAAAAAAAAAAAAAAAATCTGGTGTGACAAGCACAGAACACAATTTTTCTTTTGCCTTTGTGAAGTGTGCCAGTCCCACCAGATTTTTTTTAAAACTATGAATCCCAAATAAAAAATAATTTATTTATCCAGATGATCCAGAAAGGCTTGTTCCACTACTTTTATGACAGGAAAATAGACTAAAGAAGAATCTCATAAATATCTCGTCCAAATGTCTCTCGAAAAGATCGTAAATAGGGATGGATATTTATTTATTTAGCTATCCAACTCTCTTATAATAAAAACCTGCTATATATTTTTTATTTTCAATAATAATATTTATCTTCATTAACGAAATTGCCGATTGTTTTTAATTAAGAGAAAAATTCCCCTATAAGATTAAAGCCTCCGTTTAGATAACAATTTACATGAGTTATTGTTGCAGTAACGATTTTCCCCATGGGTGGTTGAAATAATTAAACCAAAGGCCGTCTTATAAATAATACAAGAAAGACGAGGGACCTCTGAGGTAGAGGGAAACCAAAAACTAGACAAGGCTAACAATAATATAAATATTATGGTGTGGTCAAGCACTCCCCGGGGAGGTTGGAGATCCCGGGCTCAATTCTCGGAGGAATTTGTACACTAACGTATCTAAATATACTCAAGTAATATGTCTTTCATAATCAGATAGATTATTTAAACATTCAATAAGACATTGGTTTCAAAAAGTTTTTATTCATAATTGAAATATCAATTATGCCATTTATAGACAAATGACCACCTCGTGCTGTTCCACAATCGATTGTGGAATGTTTTTATAAACCTGGCTTTTCACATAACCCCAAAGAAAATAGTCCGGACAAAATCCTAAGAATTTACTGGCGACACACAGGGTTCCAAATCCCGAAAACGTGGCCAAAAGTCCAAAAATAAAGATTAAATTCGGGGACTTTTAAGCCCCTAAATAGTTTTTTAATATATTTACGGTTAGGAACGACCGTTTTTGAGAGTCATATGCACTTATCTGGCTCTCAAAATCTATTTGAATCTGAGCGTTTTTGACAACAATCGGGAGCTCTCTCCGAACGCAAATAAGCATCCTTTTCTATCGCTCTCCATTTCCTTGTTTTTTTGGTTATTTCAATTTCGTCAAATGGAATCAACGACTGAAAGTAACTAAATTTCAACAATGTAAAGAAAATGCAATAAAATTTGATAGTTAAATAATAGGGAGCATTTCAAATAACGTCTTATTTTGTTTCCATTTCAGAAGTCGCAAAAATTCAAAAGTCAAAAAGTAAAAAGTCCCACGACATCCCACTCTCAAACCACTTTTCCTGTCTTTTGGATCCTTCTTCATTAATAATATTAAAAAACTAGCTGCACAGACTTGCACAATTTTTTTTATTTAATTTTTTTTAGAATTTGAATATTCATCTGATGAAGCATATTAATGTTATTTAAACTAATGTTATATGTAATCCGTATTAAAAATATTGAATAAAATATTGTAATTAAATTATTTTGACATAAATAAATGTGTCTGGACCCCCACAAATGTGTCGTATTAAACAATATGTATCATTTAGGGTCAATATGGCCTAAGATGCAGAAAAAGACTAATAAAAAAAAAAGGAAAATTATTTTGTTATTAATTAATTTAAAGGCGACCTCGGGAGCCCGACAATGCCAATTTTGATTGAAATCGAATTATTTTTTTTAGTTCTCCTATTGGTTCCGCCAAATTTTTTTTTTTTTTCTGAAAAAATAATATCAAATTCTAAATCAGCGACCTCAAAAACCCTTGTGTACTGAATTTCAGAGAGATTAAACAACGTTTGCGATTTTGACCACGTTTTCGGGATTTGGAACCACTGGCGACAGGCTAAATATCTGCCATCAGGGGCGGCTTTAGCGGATAGGCAGGGTAGGCAACTGCCTAGCCAATAATAATGTCGGTTTTGGCATAAGCTACAACAGAGTTCAATTTTAATAGTTATTTAATTTATATCCACTGTTGTAACTGTTAGTTAACAAAAATTTCATCCTTTTCTGTGGAATCAAACGCAAAACTTTTGAGAATTGTGATATGGTGATGTGATTGTTACGTTACACGATAGACAGATATATTGTTGTTATATATATTGAATCAAGGGCGGATCCAGAGTGGTTTCGTGGGGGGGGGGTAATCTGGTGTGACTGGTCTCACAGCACACAACTTTCACTTCCCCTTCGGTAAGAGAAAGTTGTGCACCGTTCGTGTCACACCAGATTTTTCGTATAGATATATATTAAATTTCCCATAGCACCTTAGTTTCAAACTTGACCATGGGATTCATAGATGGCGCTGAGTTACGAATGCTTCCACATCAGTAAAATGTACTTCAAACAATTTTCACGAAAAATATACTTTTTAAAGAGCATCTAAAAATAGATGATTTATGAATTTTAAACAAAATCATTAGAGCGAATTTTGAGAAAATCGAAAAAAAAAAAAAACTGGAACAAGTACATCAGTAAAGTACTAGTACTTTTTTTGTTTAAAAGCTTCTTTTCACGAGTTCGGCGGGTGCTTAACATAAATATAAAATTTCAACCTGGCAGCTTATTTCCTACATGGGTAAAAATGTCCACACATAATTTTTTGTACTCAGGGGAACTCAAAACGTGTATAATCGACATCAAATTTTTGACATGATCGCAATACTTTCTCTCTGTAAGATATATTTCATATATAGGTTAAGAGCAGCGGCGTAACCAGCCTTTGAGGGCGGGGGGCGAAGCTCAACTAGGGCGCCGATTTTCCAGGGGGCTCCGCCCCCTGGACCCCCTTGCTCGCCTTCGGCGAGCAATTGCCCGCCTTCGGCGGGCAAATTTCTTGCATCCAGTAATTTTCTCGGCGAATTTGTTTATATTTACATGTTTTTTAATGACCCCTGTATGATTTTGTTTTGATTTTTCTCAGTGGCGTACTGAGGGGGGGGCGAGGGGGGCGGTCCGCCCCAGGCCCCGAGCCGGCATAGGCCCCCATATATTTATAAAAAAAAAATGTAATGAAAATTTCCCTTTGAAAGGCCCTGGGGCCCTCAGGGCTCAAGTAAAAATGGGAAAATTTAAATAAAAAAAAAAGAAAATTTAATAAAAATTTCTCTTTGAGAGGCCCCGGGGCCCTCAGGGCTCAAGTAAAAACAAAATTTATTGAAAATTTCTCTTTGAGAGGCCCCGGGGCCCTTGGGGCTCAAGTAAAAATGGGAAAATTTAGATAAAAAAAAGAAAATTTAATGAAAATTACCCCTTGGGGTTCAGGGATATACGGTATTTTAAAAATGTTTTTGTGTATGGAGGAGAGGGATATTTAAAGATGAGCACCCCCCAAAAAAAAAAATTCAATATAAGGCCCCCTCTTCTGGTTCCGCCCCAGGCCCCCAACTGCCTCGGTACGCCTCTGATTTTTCTTTGCTTTTACGAAAAATGTCGTTTTCTTCTGTGATTATTTCAAAAACTATTCAGTTTTCGGGAAAATATCAAAGAATAAAAACTTTTTAAAATTGAGTATTTTATTTCGACGGGCATGCAAATGAAATTTTATTTAAAAATTGCTAGACATTCGTTCATTCATTCACTAAATCTCGGGCGGGAATGGGCGGGTTTGAAAAAATTCCGGGCGGGCTCGGGCGGGCCTGAAGAATGGTAAAAGCCCTTTCAGTTTGAGAAAATCGAAAAAAAACTGAAAAACTACATCAGTAAAATACTAGTACTTTTTGGCCGATTTTGATTAAAAGCTTATTTTCACGGTCCCGGGGGGTGTTTAACTTAAATATAACATTTCAGTCTCATAGCTCAATTCCTTCATGCTTAAAAAAATTTTGAATTCCAAAAAATTAAATATTAAGGCTTATACGAATCCTGAGTAATTCTCCACAGCCATAAAACATCAAATTAAGGCTTACGGTATATATTGCAAAATAAAAAAAATTTTAATTATAAAGCCTCTATATACGTTATTTATTATTTTTGGAATTAAATTCATTTAAAATAGTAGAATTCAAGTTGTAATATAATTTTAAAAGAAAACAATCAATTTTTTAAGACAATCGATGAAAAGAATATGATAAAATCACATACGCTGGGCTATATCTTAGAGGCCGTAGGGCGCCTATGCCGGTTTCGGGGGGCGCCAAGGGCTCGATGCGCCTGGGGCGGGGGGGGGGGCTCGAGCCCCCCCCTCGCCCCCCTGGTTACGCCACTGGTTAAGAGAAAATAAAAATTCTGTCTAATTTGAAAGACCTTTTATTTATGTTCTCAGTTGGAATTGGTAAGGCAAAAGGAAACAACGGTACTTGAATAATAAATTCATTAATCTTTTTTTTTTTTTTCTCAAAAAAGTTTACATACGTATAATTAATTATTAAAATATATATATATTTTTTTAAATAAAATTTTGAGGTATTTTTTCAGATGTTATTTACATTTGAAGGTAAAGGGCTGTTGTTTGTTATAAGATTAATTACCAACAGGTAGAGAGTTAAACTCCAAAGGGTTGATCTCATTAAATAAATCATGAGAAAATACAAGACTCAAGTTGAATAAAATAAACAGTCTGACATTGATTCTAAGAATTAAATTAATTAGCGCATTCTCTTTAAGGGGGCCGGGGGGTGTGCACAAAATTATTTATTAAATTTCCTTATTGCGGCGGAAAAAAGGGATTCAACTCAAAAATGCATGAATATGATGTGTAAAATTCGAGAGCACCACCCCCGTGAAAATTAAGAATTAAAATGCTTAAGAAACAAATCCATTAGCAAAAAAAAGATAAAATTCTAATAAAAAATTAAAAATGTTTATTTTTCCTCTGAGATTTATTTATTTATTTTTTTTTAAAGTGATTATTTAAAAATTCTCTTTTACAGGATTACATGTCCTGTATTTATTTATCGTGTGGTCTAAAGGAAAGAAGGAGGCGTGATTCACTTTTAGTAATTTTTATGGGGCCTTTTATTTTTATTTAATAATAGAAATAAACCTCTAGTGCACCTCTAAGGCTCGGGGTACTTTGTGCTTTTCAGATTATATTTAAGGTTGTTCGGATAGTACATCGTAAATCATAATAGAATCTAAATTTTTTTTTAAATAAAATTAAAAATTTGAAAGCCAAAATTCCTTATTATAATTTAGTTGTGACCTATCATAGTTTATAATTGGATTAAGTTAATAATTTAATTACCAAAAATAATAAATGAATGACTTTCGACTTGAGCAGTTTTTCACGTAATATAGAACTGGCAACATTGCATTCATCAACTATCTATTTTAAATCTTAAACGCCCTAAATTTTATTTTATTTAATATATTACAATGTTTAATGCAAATCAGTTTAAACACAATGGACGATTTGCGAGAAAAAATATTGTAAAATTGAAAAAAAAAAATGTAACTGACATAGAGATAATACACTTATGTTATGCGACGTTGCCAGGCTGGTCTGACTCTCGAGAATTCATTATTTTTAAATATTAGCGACTGTCATTTTGGAGAATTTTTTTGACTTTCTTGTTAAAATATCTTTAAAAGCGGTCGGCAGAAACTTTTGATTTTATTTTTAACATATTCCTCGGAAGTGAATTAATAAAATGTAAGTTTTTTGTTTTTGTATCTATTGCAGGAGTGGCTATATAATTCGATATGTGTGCGTTTCGTCGTTATTCCCCATAGGCTACATGTTAAATTTCAATTTTTTAAAAATTAATTACACGATAACCCTGCGTCAGATCTGCTTCAAAATTTTATTTTATACGTATTTGATAGTGATTAATAACATATTAAAAAATTAGCTTTTAATCAAGGAAAGTGCTTTAATGTCCGAACAACCTTAAGTGGGGAAATATTATTATCTAATTTCTTTAATATATCGTTCAGTGACGTCATTTCAGTTTTTGCTTGCGGTGGGGCAAAAAATTTTTTTTACTTCCTGTACTACTTAATATATATACATATAAACATATACTTCTATATTTTTATCTATACAATCTATACAATCTTCTATACTTATTTATAAAGAGAAAGTGTAAGTATCTAGGGGCAAAGCTCAGAATTTACTATTGTCTTCCAAAGTCTTGAGGGGGCAAATGCCCCCTGCCCCCCCTGACGTCTCTGATATCGTTAAGTTTCATTATTATATTATTATAGGTTGTATATTAAGAATTTTTACATTTTTAGATTTTTTTTTTTTTTTTTTCAAAAAAACACTCACACTTTTTCTCATTCACACAGTCTTTTGGCAACTTAGGCCATTTAAGACTTTTAACAATACTCGTATATGTTTAATATACATATCCAGGCATTCTTATTTAAGCTATTTGGTATCCAAATGGCTTAAATAAGTTCATCGAACTGCCAGGGGTCCGAAGCATGCTCTCAACTTAACCACGGCCCGAGGGGCAAATTGTTTTATTAATAAAAAAAAAGCTTTCTGATATGTAAGATTCCCCCCTCCCCCAATCAAAAACTGGAATGACGTCACTGAATGAATTGTCTGTAAAGAAAAAATTAAACAAGAGATGCGTGTAGCAAGTTATTTTGTTCATATATGAATTTAATTTTAATTTTGAAACCCTCTATAGCAGATATTAAAGAGGCAATAGGGGATGTTTTCTTTCATTCTTGGCTATACGATGATAATAATAAATTTGAAAGCATGATATGGTTATGAATGATCACCCGGTGTGGCAATACCTTTTCTACAGCGAACCCATTTGAGAACAAATATCAGACGACGGTGTTGATGTCAGTTGCCTCTTTAAGAGCAGAATTGTTTAGGATGAAGATGGATGGACCAATATATCGACTAGTACACCGTTTAGGGGCCAGGGAACGTAGACATCGTCACAAAAGGAAAGTTAAATGGAGGCGAAGAGCGAGAGCGAGAAGGTAATATTGTATTTCATTTACAATTGCGAGGTTATCATCATGAAAGAAGAAGAAGAAGAAGGAGGGAATGAGAGAAGATAGATAGAAATATAGAACAAATAAAGCCAAATTCCATCGGGGATCAAAACATGAAATCGAAAAGATTTCAATGTGATACGACTATGGTATCAAAAGATGAAGGCGAGGGGATTTATTGCGATTTGATAGAAAGGCTCTTTCAAAAAAAAATAGAATTTTTCTTTTTCTTTCAAAGAGGAAATCAATTATTAGAAAATTGGCATTTAAAGGGTGCAAACAGACAAATAACAAAAAATCTGGTGTGACACAGCACACAAATTTCTCTCTCTTACACTTGGGCAAGAGAAAGTTGTGTACTGTGCTTGTCACACCATATATATTAAGGTGCTCTTAGCACCTAAGTTCCAAACTTGACCACACGATTCAGCTACGAATGCTTCCATATCCGTAAAGTGTACTTCAAACAATTTTCATGAAAAATTTGATAAACTTTTTAAAGAGAATCAGAAAAATAGTTGATTTATGTATTTTATTTTTTTCCCTTTGGGGTGGTGCCTAACTCAAATCTAAAATTTCAGCCTCGTAGCTCTTTTAGTTTCTGAGATATTTTGTTCACAGCCACACACACACACACAGATAGACCATGATATTAAATTTTCATTTTTTAAATATTAAAAACAGTCGTTTGTTTAAATAAAGATAGAGTTAGATAGGAAATAAACTGGCCCGCGGGCTTGGTGTAGTTGGTAGCGTGCCTACCTTCTATACCGAACGTCGCGGGTTCGGACCTCAGGCAGTTCGATGATTTTATTTAAGCCATTTGGATATCAAATTATCAATATATATCGTAAAGTCTTCAATTACCTAAGTTGCCGAAAAGACTGTGTGAATGTGTGGTGAGAAAAAAAGTGTGAATGTTTAAAAAAAAAAAAATAAATAAACTGGAAATAATATTTCTTTGTTTTGTAGTCTATAATGTAACATTATATTCCTTTCTTGACCAATAATATCCCTTTCTTAACAATTTTTTTTTTTTTTTTTTTTAAACCCTTTTCGGCTACAGAGGCCATTTAGGGGTTATTTATTTATTATATAAATTTTCATATACATTGTACCGATGGCAACCGGGGGGCGTTCCACACGCTGATTACTCGGGGTCACCAATCCCGAGCTTTCACCGCGCTTGGCATCACTTAACCTCAACGATTGTGGCGACTGTTGATCTTCTCCGTTGCCACGCCCCCCTATAATAATGTATATAATTGCGGAGTGTCCGTCTGTCTCGCTCGCTCTGTTTAAGCAACTTTAGATGTAATTTTAAAAACGAAATTTTGCAGGATTATAGAGGATGTTATGGAGAGTCCAGGAAAATTATTTTCATCCCGAAATTCCTATAACGGCGAGGGTCCGCAGCTGGCGGGGGTCAGCGGACCCCCTGGGTCTTTTAAAAATAAAAAATTTTTTTTTTTTCCCTTTCAAATTTAGGTGGTTGGGGTCCCCCAAAAGCGAGACATGTGACTAGTTTTATTAATTTTTTTTTTTAATTTGCATAAGGTCTTTCTTTTTCGGCATCTAAGTTTATTTAGACCCCGTAGTTTTTTCAAAACTTCTTTTTTTTTACACTCTAAACTCAGAAATCAAAAAAATTTGTGTGCGATATAAATTATAAGAAACGAAACGCTAATTTGATTTTAACGTCTTTATAATAGTAAACAATTAAAGTTTATTTAGCTGATATTCAAGTCAAAGATTTCTTTCTTTTTTTCAACATCTTCAAAGAAATACTTGATTAACATTCCCCCCCTCCCCCCCCCCCCCCCCCCCCCCTCCCTCCTCTCTTTCTTTCTTTCTCTTTTCTTCTTTCTCCTTTCCGCCCACGATTTTTAATATAACCAAAATGCTTTATTATTCGAATGAATTATTTTTCATCGAGACGTGAAAAAAGATTCCCTATTTTATATATATATAAAAAAATGATTTTCCCATTTTTAATCTAAACTTTTTAATAAGATATTAGCTAAAGAGTTCTTAATAACTTAAGTTTTGATTATTCTCATTAGATATATATAAGAAGATATTATCTTGGAAAAAGACTTTTTGAACAGAGATAGGAATTTATTTCTTCAATCTTTGCATTTTATTCTGTTTAATTGCAAACTTCTATATATATAATAGCGGAGTGCTCCGTCTGCCACACTCTGTTTGTCCGACTTCCCGTTGAAATTTTGCAAATGATGGAGAGTTAAGAAGAAAATATTTGAGTTTCAAATTTCTCAAAAATCTGGTGTGAGGCGCACAGCACAACTCTCTTACCTTCAGTAATCGAAGTTGTGTACTGTGCTTGTCACACCAGATTTTTTGTGTCTACATATATTTAGTTCCCGACAGTACGGAACATATGAATTCAGATGTAAAATTTATAAGTATGGGAAAATATTTATATTTTGATACCATGGCAACCATTTCTCCTATCGTCCCTATGAAATACAAGAGTAAAGTGGTCTTCAGACGATTTCAATTGCAAAATGAGAATATACATTTGAAAGAGCATCTGAAAAATAATTGATTTTTTGAATTTTAAAAAAAATCGTTGGAGCAAATTTTGAGAAAATCGAAAAAAACTGAAAAAGTGCATCAGTAAAGTACTAGTAATCTTTGGCCGATTTTGATTAAAAGCTTATTTTTCCGGTCCCGGGGGTGTTTAACTTAAATATAAAATTTCAGCCTCATAGCTCAATTCCTTCATGCTTAAAATTGAACACACACACACACCCACCCACCCACACACACACCCACCCACACACACACACACAGACAGACCATGTCGCGAAAACCACTTTTTTGGATTCAGGGGACCTCAAAACGTGAAGATCCATCAAAATCTCGACATCGAATTTTTGACATGAAACCAATACTTTCTCTCTATATATATATTACATATATACATAGGTAAGAGAAAGTAAAAAGGGAAGCGCAAAAAATGAGGACATGGGAAAATATTTATATTTTGTTACCATGGCAACCATTTCTCCTATCTTTTCTACGAAGCACAAGAGTAAAGTGTGCTTCAAACAATTTTGAGGGCAAAACGAGAATATACATTTGAAAGAGCATCTAAAAAATAATTGATTTTTGAATTTTAATCAAAATCGTTAGAGCGAATTTTGAGAAGATCGAAAAAAACTGAAAAAGTACATCAGTAAAGTACTAGTACTTTTTGGCCGATTTTGATTAAAAGCTTATTTTTCCGGTCGCGGGAGGTGTTTAACTTATATATAAAATTTCAACCTCATGGTTCACTTCCTTCATGCTTAAAATTGAACAAACACACACATCCACCCAGCCACACCCACACACCCACACACCCACCCACCCACACACAGACAGACCATGTCGCGAAAACCACTTTTTTGGATTCAGGGGACCCCAAAACGTGTATATCCATCAAAATCTCGACATCGAATTTTTGACATGAATCCAATACTTTCTCTATATATATATATATTACATCAAGGGCGTCCGCAGGATTTTTTGCAGGGGGGGGGCAAGTCACTTCCAGATAAGTTAAAAAAACGTATTTTGATATTAATAATGTTATACATCTCTTAGTATTTAAAGCTTTCTCACCGCGGCAAGGTGGATGTATACTGTGAAAGGTTTTTTTGTATTTTTTTTTGTTTTATACATTTTTTTGTATCATTTTAATTTTCCAGGGGGGGCAAGTGCCTGGTTGCCCCCCCTGCGGACGCCCATGTATTACATATATACATAGGTAAGAGAAAGTAAAAAGCTAATTGGAATTAATTTAAATAATTAAATGCCTCAAATGAAAAATAATATTATAATTAATATATAACATTTTTTTGAGAGAAAAATCACAAAAAGAAACATTTTAATTAGTATGAGTAAACAATTGTCCAAAATTTATTAAAATTCCTTTTTCAGAAAAAGAGGTATGGTGAGGACAATAAAAACCACGATGAAATTGGTATATACTATTCACAAAAAGTGAAAAAAATAAAAAGTAAATTGATTAGTGCTGAGGCATAAATTTATTGACCTTTCGGCTTTACAAGTTGGCCATCTTCAGAGCACTAAAAAAGTTATATGATATATATACACAAAAAAATACATTTTTTTAAAAAAAATAAATAAAAAATATAAATACCTAATAATTTCTTCGCCATTTAATAAATAAAAAATGGCCCCCCCCCCCCCCCCGAGATTTAAAAAAACGGGAAAAATTTTAGAAACCGCGAACGGCACACGAAAAAATTTTTTGATTCCGCGGGCGGGAAAAATTTTGGGTCTCTAAAAAAGAGGTAAAATATTTTTCCGAACAGGAAAAATTTTTGGTTCCGCGAACGGCACATGAAAAAATTTTTGGTTCCGCGAAAAACAAAATTTTTCGTAGAAAAACTTTTGAGAACAGGCCCCCCTCCCCCCCCCCCGAAAAAATTTATATATACGCCTCTGGTGCTGTGCGACGAGTCACACCAGATTACCCCCCCCGAGAAACACCTCTGGATCCGCCCTTGTATGAATGACTTGGGTGACCATTGTTAAACCTTTTACACCCCCTTACACACACATTCGTAGTTTATATATAGTATAGATATATAAATTTTTTTAAGACAAAAATGTTATTTTAAGCCAGATATGTCTGAAACGAGTTGACCTAAAAATTTAATTCCAAAGATGGCACTAAAAGAGAAGAAAATAACGATGCATAACCTCCTTCTATATTTTAATCGATTCGGACATCTATTGGGCCACACTGTTTTAATGAATATTCTTTTTTTAATTTAGTATAATTAAAATACGTTCTCATAAAAAAAAAAAAAAACGCTAATAAAATCACCCAGGAAATCATTGGACGTATTTTCACACTTAATGAACGTTTCGATATGGTACATAAATTCCCAAGTTAATCAATATGTAAAGTAAATAGAGGGAGAGTTTATGATAGGAATTTTCAAATGGTGAAATAGAATTAGCGGGCGTATAATTAATTCACTCCGATATTGATATTTTAGGTATTTTTGGTAATCTAATCCTTTTCGGATAACATTTCAATTACGATTTTATTATACAAAGTTTATGGATTATTTTTAATATTAATTGGCAATTTTCTAATTTCAAGTATAGGAATTCAATTCCCTGGGGGTGGCCAAATTATGATACGCATACACTTTTTTGATGGAAATATGAGGGCATGTCAATAAGTCCGTGACTTTTTGAATGAAACACAGGTTTTTGGGTAAAAAATTATTTTATTTTTCAACGTCGTCTCCTTTGAGCTCTATACACTTTGTCCAACGTTTCTCCAATTTTTTTATCCCTTCCAAAAAATAAGATTTATCAAGGGAATCAAAATCATCGTTGGTTTGGAAACAAGAAATAGTCACTCGGGGCTAAATCCGGAGAATAGGGCGGATGAGGGAGCAATTCGTATCCCAATTCATGGATTTTTGCCATTTTCCATTTTCTTCTCAAATCACGAGGTAGTCTGCTATTAATGGATTTCAAACAAAAACTAAAAGACCCAGCTGGTTCAAATTTCGACAGGAGTCAGCTGATAGTTGCCTGCTGACAGGAGCAGTGTTGCCATTTCAGGTTAAGAGGCGGGAAATTCAAAAAGTCACGGACTTATTGACCTGCAATCGTACATATTTCTACCCCAGGCCAAAAATGGCGTGTGAACAAAATATCTCAAGGATATTCATTTATTATTTTCAGAATACAGGTAGGATACATAAACACCCCCTTAAACGAAGCAGACAGAAGATACCTTAACATCGCCATAAGATGGACAAAGGGACACAGCGCAATAGAGTAGCGGATTTCTTGACTAAAAGAACAGCATTACATGGCACAGCCATGAACGATTTTGATTAAAATTCAAAAAGCAATTATTTTTTAGATGCTCGTTAAAATGTATATTCTCATTTTTCTATTGAAATCTTCTGAAGACCACTTTACTCTTGTACTCCATAGAAAAGATAGGAGAAATGGTTGCTATGGTAACAAAATATAAATATTTTCCCATATTTATAAATTTTACATCTGAATTCTATATGGGTCATTCCATGGACAAATCGACAAATTTTTTTCCTGACCCGCGCGGATTTCGCTGAAAATTTCCTATCTTTTTTCTACCCCTTAAAAGACATTTTTGAGAATTTTTTCAAATTTTTTTACCCAACTAAAAAAAAGTTATGGATTTTTGAAAAAAAATGCTTTTTTTTTTTAAATAACTATAACTTATTTTAAAATTGATATTTCGGAACCCCGCAAGGCTATAAAAATTTTGTTTTTTAATGTAGTTTTCAGAAAAAAATACAAAAATTATTTCGAAGCCCGGATATATGAAATATTTCAGTTTTTTTGAAAAAACCCTAATTTTATTTGGACCATTTTTTTTTTAAATTTTTTTAACTCAAAATAAACTTCAACTAATTCTACAATTATCCCCCTAATTTCAAGATGTGCCGACGATTTTTCTTCTTTTTTTTTTTTTTTTGTTATAAAAATTTTTTTCTTGAAATTTGGTTTATTTTTTACGTAACTTTTTTATGAAATTTTTTCAGCTTTCTCGTGAAACTTTAGAAGTTGAAAAATGATATTTTATTCGAAAATTTTAAGTCATCATACTAAAAATTGTTTTTTTTTTTCAGTCTCGTGCTTTTCTGAAAAAAAAAAAACATTTTTCAGCGGAATCCGCGGGGTTCAGGAAAAAAATTTGTCGATTTGGCATGGAATGACCCATATACGGTATATCGGTGGACACTAAATATTTCTCCACTCAATAAATCTGGTGTGACAAGCACAGAACACAACTTTCTCCTACCAAAGGTAAGAGAAAGTTGTGAGCTGCTTGTTCCTTCATCTATTTGGCGCTCTCTAATTAGTTTAACGAAAATTCATTTCTGTCTCCCTCTCTCCTCATTTGAGTCAACTTTTAAAAGAAAGTTAATTTATTTTCTCTTGATCAAAAAAAAAAAAAAAAAAGAAATAATAATTTAACTTTATATTATATCACAAAAGCATATCACCTCTCAAATTGAATAGAAAATGGGGAATTGTGAAAGCTTTTTAAGAGAATTCAATCAAGAGTCCATGTTTGTTTTAGATGGTTGGTGATGGGGTAGAGATTTTTTTTTTTTATTATTTAAACTTTAATGAAAAAAAAAAAAATTACAAGAATTTTCAAATTCATTTTCAAACGAATTTTTGTTGAATTTAACACTAATGTATTCTTTTGAAGCGGGGGAGAGAGAGATTGTTTGCGTTTTTATTAAAATTGCAAAAAATAAATAAACTGAACGTACCTATTTAATTTTATTTTGATTTAAATAAAATTTTTGCCCAGCGGGCTTAGGTTAGTTGGTAGCGCGTCTGCTTTGTATACCAAGGGTAGCGGGTTCAGACCCCCAGGCAGTACGATGAATTTATTTAAGCAATTTGGATACCAGATATATCATATATGGACCCTGTTACGCAATTGTGTGTCAAGCGCCAAGTACCGAGATTTGAGAAAATTATCATTCAAGTTTTTCTAATTTAAATTGTTTTGATTAGATTATATATCATCTTTTTTTTGTCAATTGTGCAAGTAAATACTGTAATTCTGGCAGATATTCATAAATTATCTCTAAAAATATGACTAATTTAGAGAAAAACAATAAAATATAAAAAATTATTTTTGCAAAATTCTATAAGTCCAATTATATTTGTAAAAATGCTTCAAAGTCTCTTGACACATGATTGCAAATTAATCTATGCACTATTTATATTAATAAAATAATTTTAGGTTTATCATTCAAAAATTAAAATGGAGTTATTATTAAAGTCCTTTTATGGTTATATTTAATACTAATAGCTTAGAAACTTTTTATCAAAATTACATTAATAAATTTTAAATAGTATTAATATTTTAAAATTAAATACAAAGTGATAACAAAATTTTCTCATCAATTAATTCCTGAATGGAAGTGAACATGGCAACAGTAAATCAAAGTTATAATGAAATTGACTTAATATCGAAATCGCTCTGATCCTCATCTTCATTATCAGGAATAATATCAAAAAATTAAATTTTGACATCTACGAATTCAGAGAAAATTTTTGTAGGTTATGAAATACTTGTATTAAATTTCAACAAATAGAATATCATAGTGTATATAAATTTGAAATAAATTAAATACTATTAAACAATAGTTATGCTGGTGTTCGTATTTGAAAATACTTAAACGCAGCAATTAATATCTCAAAAGTATAGTCGTTTACGATGTCTTGCACTTGATGCATAAATGCAAAATGAAATATTGTAAAAATAATTTTAATCTTTTACATTAAATATAAATTTTTTAAAGACATATTTCATAAAAAATTCTATTAATTATAGCATTTGAAACAATATTCCGTGCTTTTTGAATTTTTTTTGGCGCTTGACACATTAATGCATAACAGGGTTGATATATGGAATGTTTCTTGCCTTTATTTCCATTTGATACATGGAAGAGGAGAAAGAACACATTTATTAAAACAGAAAAGTCAAGTTTAATTTTTCCCAAGTGATACTATTTTTATGACATCCTCTCTCTAATATTTATAAACAAATAACATCCTTAAGGGAAGGAAGATTTTAATATTAATCAATTCTCAAGCAAATAAAACGCCATGAATCTATTGTGTCTGATGGGGGGGGGGGGGGTGTTTGTCCTCCAACTTCTTAAGTTCTCCCTGCTGCCGTGCAGGCACTTCAGACGACGCGACGTCTTTGTCAACCGCAAAGGGGGGGGGGGGGGCTGTGTAATTTATTTCCTCCAAAATTCGCCTTCGCAAATACAAAAGCGAGCGAGGCAGCCAGACACCTTTCTTTTAACAGCCAGACTATATTTTATCTAGCTATCTAGCTAGCTGGCTGGCTATATTCTCTTTTATTTAAATGGGAAATATTCTTTCTCCAATATATAAATGTTACGTTCTCTTCCCACGTTGGACAGCGGGATTAAAATCAACCCTATTCTTTAATATAATAAATGAAATTCCTCTGCTTGTGATTCATTGAGGATAGAATTTGCTTTTTTACTTTCTCTTATCTCTATATATATGTTAATATATATAGAGAGAAAGTATTGGATTCATTTTGATGATATACACGTTTTGAGGTCCCCGAGTCCAAAAAAAATAAAAGTGGTTTTCGCAACATGGTGCCTGTCAAAATATCTCAAAAACGAAAAGAGCTACAAGGTTGAAATTTTATATTTTAAGCTATGTATAGTGAGCGCCACAATTAAGTCCCCACCTGATAGGTTTAGCCTTAAGTATATTATATGGTAATAGTATGTGGATTATGATAAAATATTTTCAATTTTGAAAAGGTAAAATAAAATCATCTGAATCAGATTTCACGTTTTACCTTTTCGGTCATTAAAATTATTTCAGCCCCCGTTCAGTTTGGCGTAGTAGTGCCTACCTCCATAGGCGCCGGAACTGGGGGGGGGGCAAGGGTACATTGCCCCCCTGGCATCCTACAGGGGGGGACAGAGGGGGGCAATATGTCTTCTTCTATTTCATTTATTTTGAAAAATGATATATTTTCACTTTTGAAAAATAAAATCTTCTAAATTAAAAAAAAATTAAAAGAGTAAGAAATTCATTTTTTTTTTCAAATTTTTTCCAAAAATTTTTGATAAAATCACTAGCAAATTTTTTAAAATTTTAATTTTATTAAAATTGTGATTTTATTTAAAAGTTTTAAAGTTTTATAATATATTTGTTTTTGATTTACACTATTTGAACATATTAAATTATTTTAATTTTCTGAAAAAAAAATTTTTGCTCCCCCCTGATTCAAATTCGTTCCGGCGCCCCTGCCTACCTCCTATACCAAACGGACCCAGGCAGTCCGATGATTTTATTTAAGCCATTTGGATACCAGATGGCTTAAATAGAAATGCCTGACCCCACAATAGATATATTCATTACAACGGTTATCGTCTAAAGTCTTAAATGGCCTGAGTTGCCGAAAAGACTGTGTGAATGTGAGTGTGAGGGTGAATGAGAAAAAAGTGTGAATGTTTAAAAAAAAAATTATTTCATTATACACCATATACTATACCATATACTTAAGGCTAAAGCTATCAGGTGGGGACTTAATTGTGGCTCTCTCTACAGTGAGACACAATATTTTGTAAGTCCCACCCATCAGTTTTCTACTTGTGATTATGTCATTGTTTAAAAAAAAAAAAAAATATTGTTATATATTTTTTAATGGAAACTTTCATGGTTCAACCTTCCTTTGTCCCCATGACCTCCCGTGATTGGAACAAGCTCCCTGCGTCTATCTTCCCCAAAACCTACAATCTTCAGACTTTCAAGTCTAACCTCAACAGGCATCTTCTCAGTTCCCGCAGTTGAGTTTCCCCTTTATGCTTCTCCTTTTTGTTTTTATTTTCTTCCTGGCTGCATGTGACTATTGGTCATTATAGGTCTTCGGACCTTATGCACCCATTCAAAAAAAAAAAAAAAAAAAAAAAGAAAAGTAGAAAACGCATGGGTGGGACTTAATATTGACCCTCACTATACCTCTATGACATGTGACACGAATCTTTTGAACAAAATCAGCCAAAAAGAACTAGTACACTATACTGATGTACTTTTTCAATTTTCTTAAAATTTTTTTTTTTTTGCTCTAACGATACGATTTTGATTAAAATTCAAAAATCAATTATTTATTTATTTTTTTTTTTGATGCTCTTTAAAATGTATATTCTCAATTTGCCCTTGAAATCATTTGAAGCACACTTCAAATCCAATCTACTGAAGACAGTGGCGGATCCAGAGGTTTTCTGGGAGGGGGGGTAATCTGGAGTGACTGGTCGCACAGCACAGTATTTTTTCTTGATTTCAGTAATTTAAAGGCGCATTCTGTACTTGTTTGCCAGAATATAAATACAAATTAAATTTTGAAGTATTAATTTTTAAAATTTTACATTAAAAATACATTTTTTTTTCAAAAAAAGTATTCATTTCAAATCTCAGGGGGGGTAATTACCCCCCTTTACCCCCCCCCCCCCCTTGTATCCGCCCTTGACTGAAGACCACTTTACTCTTGTACTTCATAGAAAAGATACGAGAGATGGTTGCCATGAAAACAGAATATAAATATTTTCCCATGTTTATAAATTTTATTACATCTTGAATTCTAAGGGTGCGTACACACCTGCGCTCTGCTCCGCTCGCGAGCAGTTCGCGGCTCGAAGTTCGTTGCTCTTTGAAATTATTTATTTTGACGAACCTGCCGCGATCCAAAGAGATGGATCGCGGCGAGCAGCTCGCGAGCATCTCAAAACAACAACAACAAGCAGCTCGCGAGCGGAGCAGAGCGCAGGTGTGTACGCACCCTAATATATCGGTGAAGCACTCGGGCTTGGTGTAGTTGGTAGCGCACCAAGGGTTTGGATCCCAGGCAGTCCGATGATTTTATTTAAGCTATTTGGATACCAAAAGGCTTAAATAGAAATGCCTGGACCCAAAATAGATATATTTACAAATTACGGGTATCATAAAAAGCCCCCCCCCCGAGATTAGAAAAAAAATACTTTTTTTTCGAAAAAAATTTTATTTTTAATATCAATTTTTAAAAATTAATACTTAAAAATTTGATTTGTATTTATATTCTGGCAAACAAGTGCAGAATGCGCCTTAGTCACACCAGATTACCCATCCTCCCCCTCCCCCGAGAAACACCTCTCTGGATCCGCCCTTGGGTCCCCTCCACCCTCCTGGGTATAGTCCTGGGCAAGACCATGAACAAAGTATTCTTATTTGATAATAGCAGAGAGTTTCTTCTTTTCTACCTTTATAAATATTTGCAAATGTTTAAAGTAAAGAAAAAAAGATCGCGAAATCTCGCTGTTTGTTCTTTCTTTTGTGCCTTATAAAAAATGTATAGTGAATGTCTAAAGACTATCATTCAACCTAAAATTAAATAAAATCTCAACACTCATAAAAAAAGAAGAATAATCACACCCGTTTTACTCTCTAAAATAATTTATATCATAATTTATAAAATAAATTTTATATTATATAAAGTTTATATAACCTCCTGATGTTAGTAATTTTATTATAATAATAACTTAACCATATTATAATTATCATAAAAAGGTATTAAAAAAAATAAAAAAGTCAACTAAATCTGGTGAAAATATATGACTGAATTAAATTAGGAAGTGTAAATGAATGTAAATGTGATTTATTACGTCGCAGCTGATATCAATAAATCACGCAAAGTAATAATAAACAAATGGTTATTTACACACACACAAAAAATATATATAAAAATAAATAAATAAATAAATTGATAGATAGAGGCATGAGAGAGAGTATTTTTTTGCGTTTTATTGATTTCTACATTTAGACATTTAGATATGCAATCCAAATCTCTCAATTACTAGGTGCGCGGCTAGCTCAAGGCGGACTCAAACCCTCTTCATTTGTGTGAAGCTAGCAATTTAATAATGTCACATCTATTAAAAATAAAAATTGAAATTAATTTAAATAAATACTACCCGCGCCGCCCGCATTTGACGGGCTTCTAGCTTCGTCCCCTGCGGCAAAACCTCGCCTTTTTTTTTAACACTCACACTTTTTTCCCATTCACACTCGATTCTAAAGAGTCGATTATTGTTTATTAAAGCTTTTGTGGTTTGAAATATTATTATTAGGAGAATTTTATAATAATAGACCACTTTTTTGTATTAAATATTTATTAAAAATATATAAATACAGTATGTTTTGACTGCTTATTCTGGAGCCGTTATCATGTACTGTGCACTTGCTCCAACTCAAGTTAACTAACTGTCATGTCCGTTACGTGCCTTTTTATATACAGCGACGTCAGCGCCATCTGTCGGCATTTCTGTGAAGTTTGATTCAAATTTTCCCTCTATTTTCACTCATTTCCATGAAGTTAGTCACAATTATCAAATCAACTGTTTACATAAAAAACATGAAGTTACAATAAATTTTCTGAGTTTGATTTTTACATAGATGTTATAAAATTTTAACATCATGCTTTTTATGTAAACACTTGCTTTGATAATTGGGACTGACTTTATGAAAATGAGCGAAAATAGCGAGAAAATTTGAATCTAACTTCACAGAAATGCCGACAGATGGCGCTGACGTCGTTGTATATAAAAAGGCAACTAACGGACATGACAGTTGGTTCACTTGAGTCGGAGCAGGGGGTGGACAGCTCTACGGGAAGAATTTCCTCAAGTTTTTATTTAGTTACACGCAGGTATAACCAGAGAGCACCGCTGGGCTGGCTGAAATAGTTCAAAATTTACTCCATAGATGTCGCTCTGTTCGCTGTCTCCAGGCCAGGGAGTTTTGATTGTCATTTTCAAAAGCAAAGTTAATTTCGGGATTGTATGATCTGTGTTACGGTCTTTTTCAATATATAAGATTTTTCTTAAACATTTTTTAAAATAATATTTCTTGGTGTTATTCTTAATACCAATATTATATATGACCATATTCTTAACACAGAAAAGAATCGATCCATTGTCAAGAGAAGCCCTACAAAAATCTTAGCTGAAAAGAAATGGGGTTATTTATTTTGATTTCCTACAAAAGATAAATTTTTTACAATTGATAATAAATTATTATTGGTTCAGAGGTAGAGTATTAACTGCTGATACCAAAGGTCAAGGGTTCGCATCCAGCATCATATAGAGACGGGGTTTAAATGGCCTCTTATGCCGAAAAAGACCTTAAACTTAATCGAATAAAAAAAAAATTAAAATAATTAAATAAATAAATAATTCATAAAAAAAATTTATGAATTTCATTCATTAAAAAAAAAAAAAAAAAAAAAAAACATGTCGAAAAATTCTTTAAAATATCTAAGTTATTTGAGATACAAATTTAGAGACACTATTTGTCCTTAATTTGATTTCGTTTAGAAAAAAATTAAAAGTAGGCCTAACAGTCGCAAATTAAGTAGCTTAAAAAGGTATGTGAAAATAACAAAACAAGTGTACGCGAGAGTAAAATGGTAGAATTTGGAAACAACGATTTCGAACGAGCTTGAGTTCAAAACCCATGTGGGCGAGTTTTTTTTTTCCCACCGCTTACTGTTTAGTTGGAACTGCGGCCATAGAGAGCGTTAATTTGACACAAAATTTCTGTTTAATTTTTGCGCGCAAAGTTAGTTCGCAGAAACTTCTGTAAGGGGGCGTCAAAACTTGTGGAAAACTTTTAACATGGAGCTGTCCAATCTTGATATATGTATGATCTGTGAGTCGGAGCAAGTGCACAGTACTTGATAACGGCTGCAGAATAAGTAGTTGAAACGTTGTACAGTATTTATATATTTTTAATAAATATTTAATACAAAAATGTGGTCTCTAATTATAAAATTCTCCTAATAAAGTCGATTATTTCAGTATTATTAATATATTTGAAACTAGGATGTAATTTAATATGAAAGAGGAGTTGCTAAAAAAGAAAAATGATTATTATAGAATAACCACTTGGATAAACTTTGCCACTGCAAACTTTATATAAAAGCAATTATAGAAATAGACGGTGGTGGTGGGGGAAAAGGGGGGGGAATAGGGGGAGGGGGGATGAGATTTCAATCAGAACTTGTACTCAAAGGGAATCAAATCACTACTATCCCGGTTTAATTCGATTTTGTGTTCGGCCAAGTTGCCAATTGTCAAAATTTGTATCAGAACACTAAACATATCCGTCCGTCCCTCCTATTCTATCCGTTGAGGTCTCACTATTGTTAAGATGAAGATGTATTTTAAATGAAGGGATTGATGAAATAAATCATTTATACATGTCCCATATACACAGAGCAGCAGCAGCAGCAATGTCCGTAGCTATTTTTGGCTTATAAACTGAACATTATGTTTGAATAATTAATAAGCGAATTGGGTGAATAATTCATACTTCCCCCCGCGAGGGATATTTTTGGCATAATCAGAGAGAGAAAATTATTCTCAGTTTGAAGAAGAAAATGTCAATCAAAGAAAGGAAAATCTCTGATTTTGTCGATATTTATGACGCGTTCTGCATCACCCCCCTCCCCTTATTCTTGTTAGCTCAGCTTTCAATCATTTGCTCCAGACTACCGGACACTATTTGTTCATGAAGGTCAAGTGTCTTGGTACAAAGTATACCACCCCGATTTTAGGCTTGAGATCCTGGGTTTTTGGGGGCCATGGGGCGCTTGGCCCATCAACACACTCACACATATATTAAAATTAAATATTGGAAGCTTTTATATGGCTGGTTTGATGTAGTAAAAGGAGAATAAAAAGAAAGAGCAGCTAATTATATTTTCGTTTATTTTTCCCTCAGTGCTGACGTTTCGGTCCTGTTTAGGACTCAATGATCTGAAGATGGTCCTAAACAGGACTTAATGCTCAGAAGATGGTCCTAAACAGGACTTAATGCTCTGGAGATGGTCCTAAACAGTTCTTGATGCTCTGAAGTTGGTCCAAAACAGGACTTGATGATCTGAAGATGGCCCTAAACAAAAGTTAATGCTCTGAAGTTGGTCCAAAACAGAACTCAAAGATCTGAAGATGGTCCTAAAGAAGACTTAATGCTCCGGAGATGGTCCTAAACAGGACTTAATGCTCTGAAGATGGTCCTAAAGAAGACTTAATGCTCTGGAGATGGTCCTAAAGAAGACTTAATGCTCTGAAGATGGTCCTAAAGAAGACTTAATGCTCTGAAGATGGCCCTAAACAGGACTTGATGCTCTGAAGATGGCCCTCAACAGTACTTAATGCTCTGAAGTTAGTCTAAAACAGGACTTAATGATCTGAAGATGGTCCTAAACAGTTCTTAATGCTCTGAAGGTGGCCCTAAATAGGACTTAATGCTCTGAAGGCGGTCTTAAACAGGACGTAAAGCTCTGAAGATTGTCATAAGCAGGACTTAATGCTTTGAAGATAGTCCTAAACAGAACATATTTACGTAAAATTTTTTTTTTGAATCCAAATTTGTTCTGATTTTACCTGAGTTCCAGGGGCTCAGCTCTCTCAGGGACCAAAGTTTTATTAAAAAATTGCTTATATATTAATATATTTCATTTATTTATGCAACGCACTTTTTCAAACAAAAATATATATACCCGTATATATGTATATATATTTGACAAATTTCGGGGGGGGGGGACCTCGGCCCCTTTTTATATACGCCCCTGTTGCCACATGCAACTAGGAAGAATAAATAGATAGGCTTAATATTTGTTTAGATCTAGATCGCGTCTTGGAGGTTGTTTTCTAATATTCATATCCAGTTTCTCACCCTCTCGCTCTAAGTGAAATTCAGAGAGCGTCCTCCTTGGTTTGGGGTTTAAGGGAGTCAGTCGTTGAGAGAAGTGGAACGAGAGGGATCACGTACACCAGCCCAGAGAGGAGGACCAAGTTTAATTAGTTGACACCGCCAGTGCACACATACGTTTACACCCCCAACCCAAATTACGCGTGTAAGCAATACACTGTGTGTACTTAGACAAGTTCCAAGACTAGCTACTACTTTACTAAATCCAAACCATGGAGGCCATGAATTACGAATATATTTCGCAATTGTCTTTGCAATGTTGCTAGTGTGTGTGTATGTATGTCTTGTTACGTTCTTGAAAATAAATTAAGTTTAAAACAGATGCTCAAGATTCCGTTTCCGGGCAATACGGGCGGCTGTCTTCACTTAATAAAGATG
>JAKCPI010013774.1:0-66626 GCA_023213315.1 Euborellia annulipes
TAATACACTGATTGCAAAAATCTAATCTAAATAATTTAAAAATAATACTAATACTAAAAAAATTTACATCAAAAAAAATCTACGCCTTAAAAAAAAAAAAAAAAAAAATAATAATTTGAATGGTTTCTTTTCAATAGAATTTCCTGTAATAAAATTTTACTGTCTTTAACATTTTCTTTATAAAATCTCAAAAAAAAAAAAAATATAGCCTATCTTTTCTCTTTCTAAAAATTTAACTAAACAACTTTTAAAACAAAAAAATATCCAAAATGGAAAACGCAATTAATATTCAACCCCAAATGGAGCACTTAGTGCAACAATGGCAACAAAATATGGAACAAAAATTTAATAAAATGCTAGACATATTAGCCTCAATAGAAAACAAAATTAAAAATAAAAGTACCAAAATGTCACCCCCGGCTGTCCACGCAACTACGGTTGTAAGCTCAGGAGAGTCGCTCTGGCGCCCTGTGGACAAAATCGACTCCCCAACAACAACACCTGAACCCCAAATAACACCGGAAACTAAAATTAATAATGGTGAAAATTTTAATTTAGCCATACCCCCAATAAATTTAGAAGCAAACACCACACCACATAAACACAAAAATTTGAATACCGAAACGTCACTGGCGATTGAGACAAATACATTCGAAAAACCAGTAGACGCACCCGGTCAACAAATAACGAAAAATTATTCAGGTCAAAAAGAACCCCCCATTGGTACAATTAACACCAAGGTCAAAGAACCTACAAGAAAAATTTATATAGACCTACCTCTTTTCAATAAAAACTTTCGGCCTTTATCTGTTTATATCCCAAAGAAACCCAAGCTAGGACACTCTCCCGACGCATACCAACCTAATTACCGAATTTTGCCTTATAGTATTAATTTATTTTCATATTATAGAGACCACTATACGACTTGTATAAGTGACCTTCTCCCAAAAATCCATTCAACGCGTCTTAAACAATTTTTTCTAAACAATTTTACTAAATACACAGGAAACCATAAATCACAAACACTCAACTACGACCCAATACCCGGATTGACAAATAAAAATTTATTGAGAACAAAAAAAAACTACCAAATATATTTAATCAAAGCTTTAAAAAAAAAAAAAAAAAAATACATATACTCCAACAAATTGTAATATTTTCCTATAATGAATATGTATCTAACTAATCTCTATATAATAAGAAATCTTTAAATAAAACATAAAAAAAAAAAAAAATAAATAAATAAATTCAAAATAATACTTTGTAAATTAAGAAAGAAATAGAATTTTTATCATATAAAACAAATAATAAATATTATCTAAAATTTAAATAATACAAACGCATTCAACAAAAATTAAAATAAATATAAATAATTAAAATATCATATATCTTTAAAAAAAAAAAAAAATTGTAGCAAATACCCATCATAATAATACTGAAATTAAAAAAAAAAAAATAAGAATAATTTAATGTTAATTTAAAAAGAAGCTAAATCTATATTGTCTAGTTTTTGTAAGACACTTTTATAAAACAAATATTAATATATAGTAGAAGATAAAAGATAAGTAAATGTATTGATGTTACGGAGTTAAGGAAATGAAAAGTTTTTATAAAAATATTTAAATTTAAATGGATAAATATAATGATGTAAAAATTTGTAATAGAGGTGTAGGAAGAATTAAAAGTTTAAAAATTATAATTTACTAGAAGGATATATAAGAAATTTAAGTTGAAGTAAACGGAAATGAAAATAAAGATATAAAAAAAAAAAAATAATAATAATAATAAGGATAATAACATTAAAGAATTGAAAGTTTAAAGCAATTATATTAAAGTAGTATATTAAAATAATTTTAAAAATCAAAGCTCTTAATAATTAATAAATGAAATATTATATTAAAAAAAAAAAAAATTTAATAAAACGAAAGTAATTAATGTTTATAAAAGATAGAAAATCTTGAGACAGAATTGAAATTGAAGAAGGGAGATGTGAAGTTTGGAAATAAATAATTTAATAAGTCACTAAATAATTTACTCTTATATTGTAATCTATATTGTAAAAAAAAAAAAAAAATTCTAATTATACTTATGTTTATATTAAAAAAAAAAAAAAATTTCTAATTATACTTATGTTTATATTGTAAAAAAAAAAAAAAAATTTCTAATTATACTTATGTTTATATTGTAAAAAAAAAAAAATATTGTGGTTATACTTGAGTTTATTTTGTAAAAAAAAAAAAAAAATATATTTTTATACTTAAATCCAACGTTTACGGGTGAGTGAGGGGCAATTGTCAATTAGAATATGAGCCTTTCTAAATATGTAAGAAAAAAAAAAAATGAAGTGTTTAAAATAGATATATATATAATGGACCCTTCAAGAAACATTGAGGAAAAATAGGCGCTAGTAGCTTCTCTTTTTCCTCAGAGGGGCTGTTACGTTCCAGCATCCCCTGGAACCCGGGGAGGTGGTAGTTCGCGCGACCCTGAGCGCTAGCCCTCCTCGGGTAGGGGATGCGGGAAGGGGAAGAAATGGAGGAGAAATTTAGAAGGCAGTGAGCCTCAGTCTCGAGTGGAGTCTCAAAAGAGCAGTGTGCACGATGTAAAGGAGTCTCCATTTAAGTCTCCAAGAGAGTAGTTGTAAGGATTGCGCCCCAGTCACCCCGAAGCGTGGGTTCAACCCATCATTTAAAATAAATAAATATTTAAAAGAAAATTAAACGTTTTTTATACTTTTCAATAACCCCCCCCCCCATAACCTGACGGAAACAAAGGAAACCTGCGTCGAGGAGCACAACAAGGGATTTTCACCTTCTCGAGGTCCAGCCGCTCGGTCTTTCGGTGGTGCAAAATCGTTACAATGCTTATGTGCGAACTTATCAGATGGATGGGAAGGAATAGAAATTCTTAAGTTATAACAAATGTGGAGGAAAATTAAAAGAGTGAATGTATATTATGAAGTTATAAATTTAATCTTAATTTTTTTTTTTATAAAATTGTTTTTTTAAGTTAAATTTTTTTATAAGATATTTATTTATTAAGATATAATTTTTAATTGAAATAGGTTATTTATTTTAACGAAATTTTGTTTGATTGTTATTTATTTATAAGAAGGCGCTGACATCTATCGATCATCATTAAAAACATTTAGGTAATTCAATCATCAACCGATGTCATATCTTTACAACTTATTTACTTTAACTTAAATAAAGAATGTAAAAAAGCTGTGCATTGCATTATTGTTTAATAAAGGGCACAGTATTTATTTATATACATGTTTAATAATAACAGATGCACAAAGAAACGGTATTTTTTTTTTTTTAATTCTAAATATTTTTTTTTATTAAACTTATCGTCTTTTTTTTATGAAATGGTAAATTGGTTATCGATTCTACATATAATTGATAAGCTCTTTTTCATTCAATTAACACATACTTTACTTTTCCCATACACTAAATTCGTCATGGATAATTATCCATTACCTGCGTTATACTAATAACACACACACACACACATAGTCTCTTTAGTTCAGCTGACTCTCTCTCTCTCTCTCTCTCTCTCTCTGCCAAGCTACCAATTGATCGTTTACATGTCAATTGTTTTGGACAATGGAACGAACGAGACGGAAATCACACCGATAAGCTCTTAACTGTTCTATTTGCACCAGTAAATAATTAAAAAAAAAAAGAAGTAGAAAAAATTGATAGATTTTTCTTTGTTTTGATGACCAAAAATAAGATTTAAAAAAAATTTTAAGTGGAACAGTTATTATATTAAAAAAATAAGATTTTTTTATTGGTATCTTTAGATATATAATAAGTAAGAAATTTTTTTTAAAATATATTTATATTTAAATAAGTCAACTAAAAAAATTAAAAAACGTTAAATTAGCATTTTTATTAATATTCTTAAGGATTTTTGACCGAAAACAAGATTTAATAAAAAAAGCAGTATATTTTCAGTTCAGATAGTAGAAGTCAATGTTTTTAGCACAGCGAGTTAGCCAAGTTATATGCGTTTTAAAAACATTAACTCTATTTTATCTTGAATGTAAGATTTTAAATAAAGATGTAAGTTTTCAGTCCAATGATGTCATTTGAGAAACAGGGGGCAGGTGGGCATTTGTCCCCCCCCCCCCAAGATTTTGGAGGACAATACTAAATTCTGAGGTTAGCCTCTACATACAAATAAACTCACATTAAGGTAAAAACAGACGTTAATATTTAAAATAAACAAATGGGTGTTAAAAAGTAATGTCAAAACAATCAGCGTTAAAAAATGTTATTCAAATTTACTTCCTTACCTCAAATAGCTATTCTGTAAACAAAAACTTTAAAGCAAAAACGTTAACATTTAGTAAATAGTGTTAAAAATTAATGCCATGTCTAGGGGGTGGCTTTAATATTTTAACGTCGTTTTTAAAATGAAAATGGCGTCCTTAACCTAAAAAGTAAGATTTTGATTTTGATAGTTTTGAAATAAAAGCAACATGTTAACGTCGCTGTTAAGTTGGAGAATAGCATTTTTTTAACGCTAATTTGTTTATTTTAAATTTTAACGTCTGTTTTTAGAGAATAGACCTCATTCTCTCTATATAAATAAGTATAGAAGATGATATAGAAAAAATATAGAAGTATATATATATTAATATGTTTATATGTATATAAATTATGTAGCACAGAACCCCTAAAAAAAATTTGCCCCCCCCCCCCTCTAAACAAAAACTGAAATGACGGCCCTGTTTCAGTCAATATTTTTATCAGGGCTATTCAGCCACCAAGGTATAGGCCTTTTAAAAACATTGACTCTTAAGTCAATTCTATTTTGAATACAAGTTTTAAATAAAGCTGTATGTTTTCAGATCAGGTAGTAAAAGTCAATGTTTTAAGCACGGCGAGTAAGCCAAGTTATATGCGTTCTAAAAACATTGACTCTTAAATCAATTCCCTCTACAGTATATTCTAAAAACATTCTTCCTGGAGTGAAAACATTTCTCATATTATTTTTTTTTATAAAATAATATTATATTTAATTTAATAATACTTGTATTACATTGTTTATATTTTTCATAAGCCTTAGACTGATCATTTATGTTTAGATATATATTAATATTATTTGAAGAAAATATTGTGATTTAATTATACAAAAAAATTGAATTTTCGGTTCTTGGATAAAAAATTTCAGCCTTTCACTTCATTGGTTTTTTATTTATTTATTTATTTATTTTTTTTTTTTTTTCAAAAGAGGAAGACTAAGGAAGATATATGAAATGAGATTTTCTCTCTCTCTCCTTTTCTTTAAAAGAAAAAAAAGAGGATTTATATGAAATTTTGAACTCTGCCTTGAAACATTTTTTCATTTTTTATTAATCTTAAAAAAGCGGATTGATGTAATCTGAACCTTCATGTAATTCTTTTTTGCACTTTGACATTAACGTTATTTTTTTTTTTTATATATAATCGTAAAAAGAGAGAGTGTATTAAATTTTTTCTTTAAGTAACGAAAAAAAAAATCTAAAATCATAATACAGAATCCTTTTATAATTTGAAGAAAACGAGGTTGGAAAACATTACCGATTTTAGAGTTGTAAGTTTGAACTTCTCTCTTGAGACTAAAACATAATTTTAAAAATAGTAGGAATTATATTCTTAAAAATTTTTATAAATAATTTACTAATCAATTGAAATCAATAGGGTCTAAATGGCCTTAGACCTTAAAAAAATGTTCATTAAAAAAAGATTTGGTTATTTTATTTCTTGAAAATTGAGACCAAGGCTGATGTTTCGGTCTTTTGTGGGACCATCTTCAGATGTGGGTTAGAATAACAAAAGACCGAGACAACTTGGAATATTGCAGAAACATTGCGAATCATGCATATATTACCAATATTGTAGGAATATTGCAAATCTTACAAAATTGTCAAAATTGAACAAGATTGCGCCAATATTGTTGCAATATTACTGCAATATTTCAAGCTTTCTGGGGAGTTTTAGTATAATGATCGCCTCTTTGCATCATTGGAGGAAGATTGCGGCAATATTGTCAATATTGAGCAAGATTGCGGCAATATTGTCAATATTGAGCAAGATTAGCAATATTGCTGCGATATTTCAAGCTGTCTGGGGAGTTTTAGTATAATGTTCGCCTCTTTGCATCATAGCAGGAAGATTGCGGCAATATTGCTGCAATTTTGATGCAATATTGTCAATATTAAGCAAGATTAGCAATATTACTGCAATATTCCAAGCTGTCTCGGAAGTTTTAGTATAATACTTCAAATATTTGTTTAAAGAAAATTCTAAGTATAAATTAGCTTATTTAATAATTTGGGTTAACAGTATTACATTCTTTTTTTTAATACTTTCTTTAATCAGTCAAACAATAAAGAGTAAATATATAAACAGGAAATGTTTTCTTATCAGATAGTAGAAATCATGTTTTTAGAACAGAGAGTTAATCAAATCAAATACGTTCTAAAAACATTGACTCTTAAATCAGATTCATCTATAATACATTCTAAAAACATTTTATCTGTGAGAAAAAAAAAAGTTATTAATATTTTTTATAAAATTGTTTCTTTCAATTTTTTTTTTAAGTTAGTTAAAAATCAAGTTGTATAATAATCAAGTTTATATTTTTATATAGAAAGTTAGAAATCGATATTTTCTAATTCTCGTATTAAAAAAAAAATAAGCCTTAGGCTGACAATCTATTTATATTTATATTATACTGTACAATATATATATATATATATATATATCTGGGATTGACTAAAAAATTAATTTATATTTGAATCGTTAAAAAAAAGGGAGAAAAAAAATATCACCCCATTTAAGTTCTTTTTATATATAAAAAAAAAAAATATATATATATATATCTACACTAAAATTTATGGAATTCATAAATATTAACTATCACCCGCTCTGTGTGTATATATATAGTTTGTATGTGTGTGTGTGTGTGTGAAATTATTTATCTGTTGAATTAATTATTATTACACCTTTCACGGGGGCCTTAATGGTTCAGAGGGAAAAAAATTATATATAAATGACGAAAGTAGAAGAGAGAGGGTGTTAATAGGGTGCAATTTTTAGGTTAAATTATTATTTAAACTTTTTATTATTATTTTTTTTAATAAATAATTTTAAAAAAGCAGCGTTATTGTAGTTACAAGTTTAAAATTAACGATTTTTCTCTATTGTTTAGGTTATGTCTTAAAAAATGGCGTCATTTCATTTCTACTACTTGAATCAAATTGAAATTTCAATTAATAAAATTCTAATATTGATGTTCTTTAAAAGAGTATTAAAACAAGTGTAAGAGATAACTTAATAAACAGATAGAAGATATTATAATAACGAGCTCTTTCTCTGGTTGAGTTTTAATTGGTCTCGCTCTCTCTTCTTTGACCTCTCCATTGAAGAGGAGGGGAAGGGGGCACACTCCCATTTACTCTCATTAGCAATTAAAACTCTAATCGGATCCAAAAAAAAAGCTAGTTACATCAGAGATCCTATTTAATAATAATAATCATTTTTTTTTTATTCAATTAAAATAGTTTACTAATTGTTCTTTATTTGTATAATGCCGAAAAGTAAAATATGATAAACAGGGGCGTAAATGAGGAGGGGGGGCCGAGGGGGCCGGGCCCTCCAATGGTCTCGCCCCCCACCTCGAAATGTTTGATCGGCCCCGCAGTGCGAAAAAATATAGTCCTTCAAAAAAATTTTTTCCGCAGGGTGGAAAAAATTTGATTCCGTGGGGTTGGCAAAAATAAAATATCGTGTCTCTAAAAAAAAAAGGTAAAATGATTTTCATGGACGGGAAATTTTTTTTTTTGGCAGGGTAAAAAAACTTTGGTTCCGCAAAAGAGAAAATGTTCCGCGGGACGGCAAAATTTCCGTGTCTTTAAAAAAAAAAAGGGAAAATGATTTTCACGGAAAAAAGGTAAAATGATTTTCAAGGACGGAAAATTTTTTTTCGCAGGGTAGAAAACTTTAGTTCCGCAAAAGAGGAAATGTTCCGCGGCCGCGGGGAAAAAAATTTTTCGGAAAACTGAACTGGTTCCGCAAAATCCAAATTTTTGGCAGATAAATTTTTGAGTTCAGCCCCCCCCCCCCCGAAAATATTTCTATATACGACCCTGATGATAAGTGAATGAATTGAAACTATAAATATTAATATTTGCATTTTTCAATTTTAATTTTTAACTTTTTTCTTTTATTAAATAAAAATTCAGCACATCAAAGAGTTTATCTGTAATTATAATTCCCTCAATACAAAATTTTTAAAACGAAAGTAAAAATAAAAAAAAAATCTACTATATTAATAAATATATATTTATAAAAAATATACAAGAAATGTTTTCAGTCTAGATAGTACAGTATATTGATATTAAAGTATCGAACAGTTCAGGTCAATGTTTTTAGAAATTGAAGTGCCGAACACTATTGAGTCACTGTTTTTGCAACGGAGTAATCGCTTGAGAAATGTTTTTGAAACGGCACTTAATCCAACGCTATACGCGTTCTAAAAACATTTACCCTCTTTTTCGAATTATTTTCCAAAAATTGATCTTTTAGTCTGAAACTACATTTCTCTTATAAATATGTATTTATTTATTTTTTAACAAACTTTATTTCTGCAATTTTTGCTAATTTATTGTTAGTATAAAATTCTACTATAGTCTTACAGTTAGATAGTGAATACAATTTAATTTTATTATTAGCACAGTAGTTGCTGAATATTAAAAAATGCAACATATGAAGCAGTTTTTATTAGTTGAGTTGGAGCCACAAGTGCTCGAAATTGGTGCCTTGGACTTAGGCAACCAAAATGCCTAGCTTTCGGAAGAGTTACCTTATTTATTTTAAAAATATTGGTTTGATTGATTTAGCTCAAGGCTCCAATTTCTAGATCAGATACTTTTGGCACCGACTGTACAAATCATTTTGTCTATTGATACCCATATTATAATGACATTGATAAAAGAGATTTTAAAGAAAAATGTTTGATATAAAGAGTGGCAAAAGAAAGTTAAATAAAAAATAAAAAAATATTTTAACGTTTGGATCGACTCTTTGACTTCTTCCTTATAAATATAGATATTTATCTTCTTCTCTAAATGAAAAAACAAGTCAATGTTTTTAGAAATTAAGTGCCCAACACTTTTGGTCAATGTTTTTACAACGGACGTAGTAGTATCTTAAGAAATGTTTTTGACACGGCACTTAATTCAACAGTATACGCGTTCTAAAAACATTTACCCTCAGTTTCGAATTATTTTCCGAAAATATTGATCTTTTAGACTGATTATACAGTGTGTATGAACTAACTGGTAGAGTTCTTGATATTTTTCTGAGGAAGAGCAGAAGAGTTCCTTAAAAATAAATAAATTGAAATTTGAAGTTTTTTTTTTTATATTGATCCTCTCGTAGTTCCTTCATAAATGAATTTAAAAAAAAATTAGAGTTTAATTTAACAATTTTATATCTAATTATTTATGGGATTTAATTAAAAATTCCTAATTAGCTTCTTTGAAGGGGAAATTTGTGAATTTTAATAATCAGTTTTCTCCCTCTCTTAAAACTATTGAATATACACAAAAACGTAAAGAGAAAATTTTTTTATTATTCATTTTATTTTAAAATTTTTCTTCTTCATTATCATTCGTAGAGTAATAATATATTTTTATTTCAGACATTAAATAAAAGCATCCCTCACTCTCTCTCTCTCGATATAAGCTCTTTTAGAGGTGAATTTTATTGGTTAAACTTTATAAAAAATTTCAAACGGTTAAATTAAAAAAAAATATTCGTTCACTTATAGCTGTAGAACAAAAAAAAAGGGATTGAGGAATAAAAAAAAAAAGTGGAGAGAGATTAATGAAAAATTGAAATATCCAATCTTGTTTTTTGTTCTTGTTAGAATTCGAATTGTAGAGGTATTTTAAGGTTAAAACCAAAAATAACGTGTAATTATACTTTAGCATTTAATCGGAATAAAAAAAAAAAACAAAAAAGCAAAAATTTATAGAGTGAAGATAAAAATATCAAAAAACATTCGAACAAATTGAAATTGACAAAGGTTTAATTATAGACGTTAATTAAAACAAAAACACGTTCTTTGGACTCTGCCAGCACAATGACGTCAATATCACTAATTAATTTATGTCATGGAGAGAATAGAAAATCAAAATACATTTGGTGTTTAACAGTGTGATCTGAAAAATTCATTTTACTTGCTCATCATACAAGTGAGTGTTAAAAAAATGAATTATTTTCACATTAATCTATACTATTTTTGAAAAAAAAAATTTCGATAAATGTTTTTAGAGTAGATAGTAGCTGGTTATTTTCTGTTTTAGCATTAGAAGAGGAAAATGTTTTTGGAATAGACATAAGATTCACTTGAGGGTCAATGTTTTTAATATGATTATTAGCTAAACTACACTATTTCTAAAAACATAAACCCTCTGAACCTAATATATACTTTCTAAAAACATTGCATTATACTATCTGGCCTAAAAACATTTATTAGATTTATTTTTTTTTATTTTATCCAATAATCCTTACAATTTTTAATAATTTATATAGGACCTGATCTTAAAATTATCATTTTATTTTAGTGTATATTTCGGAATATAAATCTTCTAACCGACCAGAACCGATATTCCATTCAATATCATAAATTGCTCAATTATCTTTTATTCGGTGGGTTAGTATGATTGTCAAGCTTATTATTAAAATGAACTCTTTAATGAAACTAATTAAGAAATTGTAATTAAATACCAGAACTAAACTAATAAAAAATTATTAAATAAATTATTTCACTTTACTTTTTTAGAATTTGATAATAAAAAAAACTGTAGTTTCCTCTTATAGCCAAAAATTATTGAATTTAAAAAATGCAATTAAAAATTAATCCCAGCACCTCCACCAAATTAAATATTAAGATTTATTTTTATTATAACAAATATGAAATTTTAATAGTATTTTTGTGGATTTTAAAACAAAGTTGTTGTTTTTTTTTAATTAATTTTTAAAGCAATAATAATAATAAGAGAGTTTAACTTTCTACTATTATTTTACAAGTGAAACTTAAAGGTATGAATGGTAAAATGAGGGTTATAGTTTTATATATTATATATATCCTTTCTCCCTTTCCTTTTCTACCCATTCCAATCCACTTTCTATACACAAAATCTGTTCAATGTTCTTCTGTATATACTTACTATATCTCTAAGTAGGTATATACAGAAACAAACTTAAGTTTCTCTCTCTCTCTCCCGTTTGGATAACTCTTCTTATAAAGAGGGAGAGAAAGGACTACTACTACTGGATTTCAGTTATAACTTTAAAGCCCTTTAATAATATCGTGGAGCATTTTAGTTAAATGCCTGCCTTCTTTCTTTCCCACCCCCTTTTTATCCTTAGGAAGTTGAGTTTAAACTTTTTAGTGGACCATTCTCAATAAAATTGATTTTTTTTAACGTCTTTTTTAAACAAAAAAAAAAAAAAATTGATATAAATATTTAAAAAATTTCTTAAATAACTGTGAAATTATGCCCCCAATTAAGATTATTAAGTAAAATATAAAGTGTTAAATTCCGCATCGAACTAATACTGAAGTGTAAAATTCTGTTGAGAAATATGCTTGAAACTAATAATTTAAAATTAAGTTAACTCATTTTAATAAAAATTAATTTAAAGTAAGAATGGATTAGAAAAAGCAGTTGATTTTATAACAATAATAAGTACGAATAAAAGAAATATATCTACAAAAAAAAAATTACCAAAAATTAATATTTAATCCCAGCACCTCCACCTAAAAAATTATTGTTTTTGATAAATACAATAATAAGCAGAGTTGTTTGAAGAAAATTCGTTTTGTTATACAGATGGGCCTAGCTAGGGAGTGTCGGGGGGGGCTTGCCCCCAGTAGGCTCGTGCCTCCCCCCCCCCCGACCCAAAAAAAAATTGAGTCAATATGGGGCTTTCCAGGCTCCCCGGAGGACGGCTGGTCCCATGGTCCCCCTGCGAAATTTCCTAGTTACGCCTATGGTTATGCTTTGTTAACATTATACCAATTTTAATTCAATATTTTAAAAAAAGTAACTCCTCTCTTCCTTTTTTTAGTCATTCGTTATATTAAAAAAAAAATATTTAGCTGGTTATTACAAAAATAAATATAAGATTTAATCCCAGTTCCTCCACTAAAAAATTATTCCATTTTCTGTACTTTATAATAAATATTTTAATCTTATTATTAAATCAGTCTTTTTTAATATTATGTTTTTTTTTAATATATTAATTAAAATATAAAAAATTATCCTACTCTCATTCTGTGAGAAATTAGTTGTTTAAAATTATCTGATGACGAAATCTAACAATTTAATAAAAAAAATTATAAATACAAATCAATTTTAAGAATTAATCCCAGCTCCTCCACTTTAAAATATACTAATTAATTAAAATATTTTTTTTTTTTTAATATCAAATTTTAAGGTGTTTTTTAGTAGAGATATTTTATTATAAAATTTATAAAATTAACTACCACCCTCTCTTTTTTTTGTAAGTATATATTTTTTTTTTTTTAATCTAATCAGGTTTATATGAAAACTAGTGAAGCCCGCCTCGGCGGGCCGCCTAGCCAGGGGGCTGCGCCCCTGGACCCTGCCGCCTTCGGCGAGAAGTTTATTCCCAATTCGTGATATTTCTTGTTGCAATGCAAGTGTTAAGATGTTAAGGAAGGATCTTATATTCAAGCGAGGCGAGGGTACCGATTGGGCACAGCACAAAAGGGTCTGTTTATGACTGTTTAAAGGGTCAGTCACCTGCTTCCTCTCTTCGTTTTTCAACTACTGCGTAGCCCCGCCCCCAGCTCATAGTCAGGTAGGAAGCTGGTTCACATAGCATAAAGGACGCTCTCTAATTTCTAGCCAACTTGTTGATTTTGTGTTCCCATATTGAAGAAATTTGATTATAATTAATTTTACAAAACATTTAAGAGATTCAAATTATTACTACGTTACTCCCAGAGCCATGTACTATATGTGTACTTAATTTCAAATGGATTCATTGGAAATTGTGGATTTCTATAGAACATATACATACATATTTACATACATACATTTTTCCCATTTCATTTTTATATATATAGATTATATCCCAATATTAAGTGAGGGTAGAAAGAGAGGATAAATGCATGGTTTGGATTCGTGATCAGATTTTTTTTTTTTTTTTGTAACTTTAATAAAAGGTCTCTCCATCGTTTGGTGCTGAGCTAGATTTACTCTTTATATAATATTATATCATATCTCGAATGCAAATCAGGTTTCTCGCTCTCTCTTTCTAGGCCAGGGAATATAATTTTTTTTTTTTTCCTTCTTTGGTTATAACAATTTTGTTGCAAATTTACCTGCTGACTTCTATTTTTAGAGTGAGAAAGGCAAAACTTGTTTTATTTTTTGTCTTTCGTGACTTTGTTTTTATAACAATAATTGCTTTGACAATATGAGAGTAAATCCTAATCCAATTCGCTTGTAATTTCATAAATAAATAAATTTATCATTATTAAAAATAATGATAATTAATCTCGTTTATATTTTAGGGTAATCGTGCAGCCAAATAAATGAATCATTTATAGAAATTATGTTTTCATCAGTTTATGGATATATTTTAAATTAATTTTAGCGAAATTTATAACAATTAGTTTAATTTTTTAATTTTTTTCGTAAAAAAAATCAAGAAAAATGTTTTCAGACTGTATAGTACATTTGTAAAATAATATAGCTCAATGTTTTTCGAACACATATAGATGGGGTTAATGTTTTTGGTTCAGTTATTAGCCCAGTAACGTGCATTCTAAAAACATTGACCTATACTATCTGGGCGAACAACATATCCATAGGTGTATTTTAATATTCAGCAAATACCGGACGTTACAAATTATAGGTTAAATAATATATTTTATGAGTATAATTATTCTGCTGGTGGTAGTTATAGTGCATTAGTATAATAGTAAAGATCAATGTTTTCAGAACAGACAGAGATGGGTTAATGTTTTTGGTTTGGTTATTAGCGCAGTAAAGTGCATTCTAAAAACATTGACCTATACTATCTGGCCTAAAAACATTTCTAATTATTAGATTTTGATTTGAATTAAATTAATATTAAAAAAAATGTCTGACGTTAAAAATTATAGGTTATATATAACATGAGAGTAAAATTAAGTAAATATAATTATAATATTATGCTCGGTGTTCAGAGATCCCGGATTCGACAAAGAATTTCTCCCATATTTTTTTGTAATTCTTAAGGTTTTTGAATAATCAGAATTCTTGGATAATTAAATTTTGTTTTGATAAAAAAATATAATGCGGGAATTTCCTTTCCCACCCACTGCTAACAAGATCCTCCTTCATTGATTGCCGTATAAAATTAAGGTATAATTATGTTAATTCTTGGCCATAGTAGAGGTCAGTCCCAGGGCTTTGGAAGGGTTTGGGATTATGGTTGTCGGCTGTATCTTATCTCAAATACCTTCTGGGTTAGGGTAATAATCCCTCAGGACGTTTGCATGTAATTCATGACATATCGCCGGCAGGCAGAAGCAGAAGCCACCTTCTCACCTTCCCTCCTACACACACACACACGCCCATACACATACACACAGACACCTAACAACCAACCATTAAACTAACAAGAAAGAAAATGATGATAGCACATAACTCTCACTACGCTATTGAGTTTTATATTTGAACTAAGATAGATATATCGGCTGGGAGTATTCATAAAAGTTCATTATTCTTTTATCAAAAATTCGCCATATTTTAAAAACGGTTCATTTTTTTAAAAAAGTATATTTATAACAAAAGTTATTTAAAATTTAATTTAAAATAATTTTTATATAGAGAACTTTTTGTAATATCTAAAAATAACAAAAATATCAACGAAAAACTAAAAAATTATTAGAATAAAGTACTCTTTACTAAAGTTACATATTGAAATTAAAATATACATTTTAAATATCTAAACTTAAATATGAAATAAAAAAAAAAAAAAAAATGTTAAAAAAAATATATGAGAAAATTGAGAGGTGAAATTATAATCAGTAAAGTGTCAGTTTCGGTTGTCAAATATAAATGATGCCGCGGGCTTGGTGTAGTTGGTAGCGCACCTGCCTTGTAAACAAGGGTCGCGGGTTCGGATCCCAGGCAATCCGATGATTTTATTTAAACCATTTGGATACCAAACGGCAAGAGGATCTTTTTAGCAGTGGATTCGGAAAGGAAATTATATTTTTTTATCAAAACAAAATTAAAGGAATTCTGATTTAATAATTATTAAAATCCTTAAGAATTACAAAAAAAAAAAAAATATGGGAGAAATGAACTTTGTCGAACCCGGGATCTCGGAACAACGATAACCATCACCAGCATAATAATATAATTATATTTTCTTAATTATACACTCATGTTATATAACCTATAACTTGTAACGTCCAACATTTTTTTAATATTAATATTTAATTCAAATCAAAATCTAATAACTAGAAATGTTTTTAGACCAGATAGTAAAGGTCAATGTTTTTAGAATGCACGTTACTGCTCTAATAACCAAACCAAAAACATTAACCCATCTCTATATCTGGTCCGAACTATTATATAAATGTACCGTACTATAACTACCACCAGCAGAATAATTATACTCATAAAATATATTATATAACATATAATTTGTAACGTCCGATATTTTTTGAATATTAAAATCCACCTATGAATATGTTGTTCGTCAATATAGTGTAGGTCAATGTTTTTAGAATGCACGTTACTGGGCTAATAACTGATCCAAAACCATTAGTCCCATCTATGGGTGTTCAAAAAACATTTAGCTCTATTATTTTCCAAATATACTATACGGTCTGAAAACATTTTTCTTGATTTTTTTAAGAAAAAAAAAAAAAATTAAAATAATTGTTATAAATTTTGCTAAAATTAATATAAAAAAATATCCAGAAACTGTTGAAAACAAAATTTCTATTAATGATAAATTTATTTTAAACTTTAGTAGACTGCAGGATTATCCTAAAATATAAACGAGATTAATTATCATTATTTTTAATAAGGCCTAAGTTGCCAAAAAGACTGTGTATGTTGGTGTGAATGGGAAAAAAGTGTGAATGTTTTTTTAAAGAAAAAAAAAATATATAAATATAAATGATAAATATTTTTCTTATTCACTCATCTTGATCTAATCTTGCGGCTAGTAGATCACTGATTTTTTAAAATTATTTTTGAAGGTAAGTATCTGGACATGTGGAAAATCTTAAAGTTGATTTTCTTGTGTGAAGGAAAAATTTTATTAATGCTTTCGAGCTTTGCGGTTTACATTGATTTTACTAAATAAAAATAAACTCTAATATAAAATTCGTGTTAAAGTATAATAAATATTAATATTTTTATTTTTATAAAAAAAAGTTTTCGAAATATTTTTAATTGAAATAAATTTAGAGTCATTAAACATATGACTGATTATTATTTTTTTTTTTATAAAAAGAGAATTAGTCGAGTCATTTATTATAATTACATTGTTTTTGATAATTTTCTAAATAAGAAATTTTCATCTGTTCAGTGGTAGCAACTCCAGTTTTTTTTTTATTTTGTTGCTATTATTAAATTTAAAGAAGGAAATTGAAATAATTTTTTTTTTTTTAATATGTATTAATAAATAACAGGTTATAGTTATTTTCTTTTTATAATTCTGAAACCATCTACGAAATGTCTAATTAGTTGACAATAACTAAGAGAGAGACAAACACAATCAAAAGCCTTTTGTTTCTTAAAATGAAAGCTTTTCATGTAAAAAAAAAAAAAAAAATTACCTTTTGTATAATATTTCATTAAAAATTCTCAAAAGGCCTTTCAATCAACATCAAAACAAAAAAAAAAAAAACTCTCCAATTAGGATTATAAAAGATACTGTAATTATTAAATAACAATTTATAATAAATATACTAAGATAATATATTGATATTAAAACAATAAAAATTGAAGATTCTTTTGTCTTGTTTTAAAAATATTTTTTTTTCTTATTATAATAACGTCAATAGATAAATTTTTAACCACAAGGAAGAAATTGATTACACTAAATTAAATTAAATAATTTTCAATTAAAATACCTGCCATTTGGCTTTTTTCCTTTAAATTCCATCACAAATTTTAACAGCGAAACCATTTTTTGTTTTGAAGTATTTTTGGGCAGGCGGAATCGCAAGAGACCCCCTTAAAATGTTAATTAGATGCTTACTGTAACATCATGCTTTTTATGTAAACACTGGCTTTGATGATCGTGACTAACTTCATGGAAATAAGTGAAAATAGCGGGAAAATTTATTTATATATCCAGAATAACCTCATATGCGGTTATTGCACTATATATAATAAAAAATAACTAGCTAAAGGTAAATGAGTTTTTAATTTGATTTTTTTCTTTAAATTTTAACATTAATAAGGACCGGCGGAACCACAAGATTATAGAACCTATAATTTGTAACTTCCGATATTTGTTGTATATTAAACTATGCCTATGGATATGTTTTTAGTTCAGATAGTATAGGTCAATGTTTTTACAATGCAGGTAACTGGGATTATATCCGAACCAAAAACATTGACCCTATCTATTGGTTTTCGAAAAACATTGATCTTCTTACTTTACAAATGTACTATACAGTCTGAAAACATTTTTCTTGAATTTTTCTTTTTTAAATTAAAATAATTCTAATAAATTTTGGCAAAAATTAATTTTAAAAAATAACCAGAAACTGCTGAACATATATAAAATTTCTATAATTGATAAATTTATTTTCAATTTTAGTTGACTGCACGATTACACTAATAACTTCAAGAAACTTGTTTTTTTAATTCCTTATATTTTTTTTTTTTGGCTGCTATACCAGTTATATATTATTAAATAATATTACAAAGAAAAAAGTGTATAAAATATTTATACTGAAAATGTGAGTACAAAACGTTAAATATATATATATTCCATAAATTTAAAACAAAAGCTAATTGTATTGGTTGTTATTACTATTGAAAATGAAAAATAACTTTTTAACTAAAGTTTCTCTCTCTTTTGTAAATTTAATTTAAAATCATAAATATTAATGAATAAAAATAAATTTTCTTTTGCTTTATATACATATATGAAAATTGAATTATCAGAATAATAATAATAATAATATGAGTATATATATATATATATATATATATATATATATATATATATATATTCTATTGTATACGTATTATTCGAAACTAAAAACAGACCTCCCTCTTTCGTTGGTTAATATAAAATAAATTAACTTTTTTTTGTTATAGCAAGCTAATGAAAATATTTTTAAAAGTTGAATGAATAAATACTCCATATCTAAATATATTAAAAGAGTTTTATTTTAAATTAAAATAAAAAAATTCTCTTTGTTTAATATAAGATTAAAAATTGTTTTAAATTGAAATATAAAAATTATCATTTCTAAAATGAATGGCCTCTGATACAAATTTCGTCATCATGATTGTGAAGTTAGAAACGTTATTTGGTATTTTGTAGTGTAACTAATCATGATGGATTTTTAGAGGTTAGGGTTCTCTTTTAGAATTTCCGCCATCTTGAAAGTATTTAATTTGCAATTCTAAAATGGCGTCTTAACCTCTCAAATTCTATCTTAGATGTATTTGACTTATGATTCTAAAATGGCGTTCTAAGTTCTAAAAGTTCATCTTACTTGTTAGATGTGGTTAGATGCTTATTGACTTCCAATTACAAAATAGCCTCCTAACCTCAAATCCCATCATAGATATATTTGATTTGTGATTCTAAAATGGCGTCCTAACCTCTCAAATCCCATTTCAGATATATTTGATTCGTGATCCTAAAATGGCGTCCTAACCATAATAAAAGTACCATACATCTTGGATGCATATTGAGAAGCAATTCTAAAATGGCATCCTAACCTCTCAAATCCCATTTTAGATATATTTGATTCGTGATCCTAAAATGGCGTCCTAACCTCTCAAATCCCATTTTAGATATATTTGTTTTGCGATTCTAAAATGGCCTCTTAACTTTTAAAAACCCATCTCAGATGTATTTGGCTTGCGATACTCGAATAACGTCTTAACTTTGGATGTAATTTTAAAATGGTGTCCTAAACTTTGAAATATCATCTTACATAGTATATATTTGATTTGTGATTTTAAAATGGCGTCTTAAATAATTAAACTTTAAATATTCATTGTGAATTCTTAAGTTTTACTTTAAATTCTTAATTGCTTAACGATAAATATAATAGCTACTTTTTATTTTAAGAAATGTTAATTATTGACGATGCTGGACCGGTGAGTTAATTGTTGAAGTTTAAAGATGCTCCCTTATTCGGTCTTTAAACTTCAACAATTTAAGAAATGTATTCAATAAAATTTATATAAAATAAATGTCATGTTTGAAGAAACAAAGTTGAACAAAATATCCAAATAAGGCTGAACGCCACCAATTGAGCAAAACGCTCTTGGACAAAACGTTTGTCCTCAATCCCAACGTTCCCAATGCAAACGTACACCGATTAGGCAAAATGTTTTGCCATTGACAAAATGTTTTGCCATTGAGCTTTTTGTTCAATTGATGCGGGTTGTCATTGGACAAAATGTTCGATCATTGAGCAAAAACGCTAATCAAAACATTTTGTTCAATAGATGTCGAATCATTCTCAATTGTGTTTTGCCTCCGTGTGGGTTGACCCATAGAAAAGCATTGAAAAAAAAACCGTTTTACGCACGATTAGTAAAAAACGTTTTGTCCAAGAGCGTTTTTGCTCATTTGGTGTGCGTTCAGCCTAAGTGTTAATATGAACAATTCAAATTTATCTGCCTCGCTTTATAAATATTATTAATTTTAATGTTGCCTATATTTCGCCACTGCAATTCAAGTGAATTAAGTAAAAATGACATTGACTGTTGATATTTTTGCAATTTCTAATAATCCCATCTAAAATGTATGACGTCATTTATTTTATTTTTTTCTAATCTATTTTGTCTATTTAACCATAAAATTATTTACGCATACGATACAGCTACTATTTTGTTAATTGAGAGTATTCAATTAAATTTCATCAATTAAGAGGTGCAGGGGGGAGGGAGGTTCCTCTCTCTCTATTTATTATTTAGGGAATTGTTCCTAATCAATCAATACAAAATTTATTGGTCATAAATATATATGAGCCTAGTTCTAGCTCGTGAAATTCCCCTTGGGACCTTCATACCTACCCTCACTTTACGAAATGAGTTAATTTGCATTGAAGAAAAAATTATATGTAGTACGTAGACTATAATAAAATGGTATTATATTTCATTTTTTTATCAGTTTTTTGAATGATGTCATCAAAATTACTATTTCGTAACAAGAAATGGACAAAATATTGTTAGATGTATATGATTGAGTTGGGGATGAATTTGGATTTTATGAGGTATCGCTCCTTCTCAACCACCAAACACCTCTCGAAAAATCCGGAGTTACCCAGTTGCAGTCATTTCCCATTTTGAAGGCATTTGAAGCCACCTCTTTTATTGGGTCTTTTGGGTTATTTGTATCTGTGGAGTGAGATCTTCTCCCACTTTCCTTCGGCAACAACTTCCGCAATGTTGAATTATAATTCAATATTGCCGAATTATTTGCGGCAAGCTGAATTCGAACTAGAGTTATGTTGCGAATTCAAATCCATAATCCACAGCTTAGCCACTTGCCTTCTCGAATTGGGTCTTTTGGGTTCTTTGTATCTGTGGAGTGAGATCTCCTCCCACTTTCCTTCGGCAATGTTGAATTATGATTCAATATTGCCGAATTATTTGCGGCAAGCTGAATTCGAACTAGAGTTATGTTGCGAATTCAAATCCATAATCCACAGCTTAGCCACTTGCCTTCTCGAATTGGGTCTTTTGGGTTCTTTGTATCTGTGGAGTGAGATCTCCTCCCACTTTCCTTCGGCAATGTTGAATTATGATTCAATATTGCCCAATTATTTGCGGCAAGCTGAATTCGAACTAGAGTTATGTTGCGACTTAATCCACAGGTTAACCACTAGCTAAGTTGCGCATATTTATATAGATCTATTTCCACCAAGACTGAAATATTATATTCTTCGAAAGTGTGGGGATATTTGGTGCACTAAAAAGTCAATGTAAAATTCTTCAAACGAATGCTCCACCTACCAAGGAATACATAGGACCATGCGTCTGGAGACAGAAAGAATAATAATGGGGGAATAATATTATGTAACCTAACAATATACTGACTACCCCAACTTGAAAACAAGTACGAATGGATTCGGGTATCCCAATTGATCAAAGCGATTAATGAACTGAACATTGGACTGATTTAGAGTGAAACTAACTCTGAATTGATAATCCACATGTTGCTCCAGACGTTGAAAAGAACTCTTCTGGAGGAAGATATGGAGAATTTAAGAACAGTACGGTATATCCAAACTTATACAATGCCACAGAGATAGACTATCTCAAAGACAAGGTCCCTTCTGACAGGGTTAGGCAAGCTGGACAACGACGGTTTGTTAAAAAATCTTTATCGACCTAGGAGTGTCCCAAGGGTAAAAGTAGTGAAAACTTCGAGTGTAATTATACACAGTGCCCAGCTCACGAAAGAAATATTTATTCTGCTCTGAAGCAGACGTTTCCTGGAACAAATATAAAATAAAAACAAAATAAATCAAATCCCAGCGGCGCCTCCACCATGCACAATTCATTACAATCTTGTTCGTCAAAAAGATATTGATGATATTTACATTTAAACAAACTCAAACTACTCAACTACCACAACCTGATGGATGCCACAAGGAAGGATTCATCGGACATTACAGTTCTGTGAATTGGCATCCGTAGATCTTCGAACAGACTCCATCTCTTAGAGCAAAGTAGTTTTCTATGAGACATTGTGGTTTATTGTTCTTTAACACAACAAACACACAACACCCCATAAAATATTCTCTTTTATTTAATTTGGGCCATTTTATGGCGATGAGTGCGCATCGGTGCAATCGGATGCATGCATTAATCACCTTATCGAGGACTGTTGTGCTCACCAGACATGCCACCATATAGTGAAACAGAGTCAGTGCATGCACTGATGCTAAAAGCTTTTTGAACTGTCTTCCTAGACCCATCCAGGACATGATATATTTAAAAATTCACTCTACTCTATACACTCACTCTTATGACATCTTGATAACTAGTTTTTTTTTAATGATATTACTAACTACATTCAAGTTAATTGTAATTAATTGACGTAATTGTTATTTTGTAATTTGAATTTTCTATGCATTCACACACACACACACACCAAACTGTCCTATTATTATTATAATTATTGTTTGCCATGTTCTATTTACGAGAGAGTGTTAGAAGGGAATAATATATAATCGTACTGTAGCCGTAGCCTTCTAAATCCCAGGCTAATTTGGTCCCTAATGAGCGACTAATTAGGCACCCCTCTCTCTCTCTCTCTTTTGGACTCTCTCTCTCTCTCCTATTCAATACCAAAGCACAATGGGGGGATCTAATAGATAGAGGGAATGTGTTCGTGTGTGTGTGTGTGTGTTCCATTTGGGATTTTGGAATACGAGTGGGATCAAAAGGGAGTCAACTCCTCCCTATAGGAAATGCCTTCATATATTATTAGTAATAATCTACGTATTTAGACCCAATCAGTCAACAAAACAAACACTTAATTGCCATTAAAAGGGAATTGGTTAGACCAATAGAATGGTCAAACTAATAAATATATGCAACAACAAAAAAATATTTCACATGAAATAGAGGATGGAATCTTTAAACATGACCTGTTTTATGGTTAAACAATGCCCGCGGGCTTGGTGTAGGGGTTAGCGTGCTAACTACGTATACCAAAAGTCGCGGGTTCGGACCCCCAGGAAGTCCGATGATTTAATTTGGATACCAAATGGATTAAATAAGAACGCCTGGACCCCCAATAGATATATTAATCAATAATAGATAAAAAAAGGTTATACAAGAAAGGAAGCAGGAGCAGCCAAAAATTAAAGCCTCCGATTTTATTACAATTAACGAGACGTTTCGAGAAAACTTTATTATCTAATCAACTCCGGGACAGATACATTTTGAAGGACTGATGATGAGAAAATAAAGTTTTCTCGAAACGTCTCGTTAATTGTAATAAAATCGCAGGATTTAATTTTTGGCTGTTCCTGCTTCCTTCCTTATATATAAATCAACCTCCACGTACTTCATTGGTTTAAAAAGGTTAAACAGAACCAATTTTATTAGTTGTGTGGGAAAATAAAGTCATTACTAAAGACCGGACAAAAAAGCATAAAAATATTGAAACAAAAGTGCTTAAAAAAAGCGTAAAAATCTTGAATAAAAAGCATCTCAAAAGCAACTTTTACTCATACCAATGACGAATACAAACGCCCCTTTTGGGTTAACTAGGTAATTAATTTAAATATAAAATTTTAAAAATTAATACTTAAAAATTTTAATTGTATATATATTCTAGTAAACAAGTACAGAACATTAAATTACCGAAAGTGTGCGGCCAGTTCCACCAGATTACTCCCGCCTGGTAGGGGATAGGGGGTCCAGGGGGGCCCGAGCCAGAATAGGGAAGCGCGATTTTTTGAATTATTTTTAAAAATTATATAAATATTCGTAAAATAAGTTCAAATAAGCTCGAAGAGAAAAAAAAAGCATGAAAATTCAAAAAAAGCAAAATAAGCATCAAAAATGCAATCTCAATGCACTTAGTTTTTCGTAATTCGTGTAGAAATTAAATATCTAATGGTGGCTTATAAAATTCAGCAATAAGCATTTTGTTTAAAATCCGGTCTCTAGTCAATAAAATTGCCTACAATTTGTTTTATGTGTATAGATAAAATTTACTTTGATTCAATTTCTTTGAATTTTTTTTTTTTTTTTTAATTTTTATTTATTCACCCCACATAAAAATTTCATATTTTATAAATAATTATAAATATCATAATAATATTGAAATCCCAGTTCCTCCACTCTTAGTTTCAATCAACTAAAAACTAAAATTAAATTCGTTTATTTTTATTTCCTTTTAATTATATAAATTATCTAATTTTTTTTATTCAACCATTCCACCTGAAAAAACATTTTATAAATAATTAACGATAATATCACTATATAGAAATCCCAGCTCCTCCACTCTTAGTTTTATCTCTTGCTATATTTATTTTTTAATAAGCAATCAACTAAAAAAAAAAAAATAATAATTTTATTTATTCTTTTAATTACCAATATTATTTAAATTTTTTTATTCAAACCTTACCAAAAATTTTATATTTTATAAATAAGTAAAGATAATATTATAATAATGTTGGAATCCCAGCTCCTCCACTCTTAGAATACTTGTAACGTCTTTTTTTTAAGCTATAAAATTAAAATCTTTTATTTATTCTTTTTATTATATAAATTCTAGATTGATTATAATCAGAACAATCATAATTATATAAATTCAAACAATTTAATTTGAAATTAATTTTTTTTTTATTTTTTTTTTTACATTTTTTTTTAAAGTGATAATTAATTAGTTTTTACAAAAATTATAAATATTTTTTTAATTAAATAGCAATAATTAAATTTTTTCAGAATTTTCAGGTACTTCAGGTAGCGTAAGCAAGTTTGATAACATTTTTATTTTATTTAAGGTCTTTTTCGGTTTCTAAGGCCATTTGGATTCCGTCCCTATTTATGTCTAATGATTGGTAGCCAATTCATTTGAAATACATTTTTACCGCTTAGGATGGGAAACGAATCCGGGACTCCAGGCACGAGAAATTAACATGTAAATTTATTTATTTTTTTATTTTTATTCCTTCGAATCCCAGCTCCTTCACTTTTAGCTTGACTAATTAAAATATGAATTTATATAATTAAAAGAATAAACAAAAAGATCTTCTATTTTAAATTTTGTAATTGATTGCTTATTTGAAAAATAGACATTTCAAAGGTTGAAACTAATAGTGGAGGTGCTGGGATTTCAATATTTTAATGATAAAATTTTTTGTAGATAATTTTAATTAGAAAGTAAAAAAAAAAAAAAAACTTCATCTCTAGGTACAATTATGAAAAAGATTTTCAATTTTTATTCTAAATGCATCCCATGTTAACATACTGCTCAGAGATAAAAAAAAAAGAAATCTCAACATTAGTCATGCGCAAAAAAAAAAAAAAAAACTTTTCTCTCTCCATATAATGATTTATCTATATAACCCCAAAAGTTTCCCTTCTCTTTCAATTTATTATTTTTCTACTCATCTTTTTTTGATCAAAAGTAATTTTAAAATTAAAAAAAAAAAAAAAAACGAACGAATCGGAGAGAAAGAGAGAGAGATATATAAAAAATAAATTATTATTTAATTATAAAACTGTCTTTTGCAATACACATATTTATATAATTAATTATATATGTATGATATTAGCTTCATTTTCATTCTTGTTGCCAACATTTCAAAAAAAATTATTTTATTTAAACAAAAAAAAAAAAAAAAAAATTGAAATTAAATAACTCTGTTATGTTTTTGTTTTTATCAATGAATATATTTATTTATTTATTTATAAATCAAATACTATATGATTCTCATTATTATTTGGTGTCAAAAACATGGCGTTCATTTTTATTTAAATTGTCTTTAAGATGGCGGATTTTGTAACCTAAAAGTTATGGCGGCCTTATAAATCTAGGTTAGAAAGTTTTAAATAAGAAAAGACATTTAAAATTTAGTCATGCATCTTCTGTATTAATTCTAAATTACATAATAATTAAAATAAATAACCTAAGAATTATAAATAGAATAAATAACAATTAGAATTAAATCAGAACGAATTATTCGCACCGAGATTTTTAAGTAACAATTGAAATTAATTAATTTTTTTTTGCGAAATTAGTTTATTTATTTGTTTAAAAACCATATGCTTTGCGAGACTTTTAATCATTAAATATAAAAAATATGGTATAGACTTTTTGATATCGCGGATTTCTTAAACTAAAAGTTGACTGACTAATTTTATAATAGCGGTTAATTTAGGTTAGTAAGTTTTATATATAAATTTAAATTTAAACATTTTAACCTTATGTAATCTGAAATTTGTAATCTGGTAATTTTAAATAAATTTAATATTAATTAAGAAATAAAATAAACATCATGAGAATTATAAATAGACAAAATAATAAATCAAAGGGAATTATTTTGCATCAATTTAAAGAGATCTAGATTTTTTTTATATATATATATATATATATATATATATCGCTCGTCTGAGAAATTTATTTTTATTATTACCCTAAAAAAAAAAACGGTAAATGGTTAAATTTAAATTTATAAATTGATTTTTTTACTTAAAAAAAAAAATACTTATTTTAATCTTTTTTGTTTACTTATTAGTTTAATTAAGAAATAAAATAAATACCGCTACTGAGATCATTTAGAGGTTATAGTATTCATATAGAGTTTAATTAATGTGCCGATGACTACCGTAGGACTTTCCACTGGCTGATTCCTCCGAGCCACCCATCAGAAGTTTCCCTTGGCATCATTATTTGACTGCAACGAACTATTTGTCTAATTCATTGCTCGTTGATAATTTAAAATTAAAAAATAAAATTCAAATTCGTTACATAATAAATTAATAAATTATATTGAAATGTTTGACTTTATATTTTGAAATGTAGAAAAGATTATTTGGCAATTTTGTAAACTATATTAATTCGGTTCGTCTATTGGATAATCAAACGTTAGTTAAGAGGTTAATAATAATAGCCCTAGTACCAGATTGGGTTATGGTGCGTGTCTTAGTGCCCGATCGGGTTATGGTGCGTGTTCTAGTGCCCGATTGGGTTATGGCGCGTGCACTTGTGTCCTGTAAACAAGACATAATTACACGTTTCTTTTTTAAACATTTTATGCTTGTTTTTTAGTAGTTATTATTTTTAAGATTGAATAAATTATCGTTAATTTATTATCAATTGATTAAAAAAAGAAAAAGAAAAGAGAAAGTAATACGTAAGTCAAGAAAATTTATTTTTCGTCTTAAATTGTTCAAATATTTTATATTGAACTACATTCTCGAGGTTTTTGTAATAGAACGTCGATGACGACGACGATGGAGAGAGAAATGCTTATAAAGCAGTTGCTGCTGGCAATTTTTTTTCTTCTCCCCCTTCTCCCCTCTCTCCCCCACCACTTTTTATCGAAACCCTTCAAACCTTACCTCCTTTTTTTTATTTTTATACGCCTTATTGGCTGCGAACTACGGATAGATTTTTTCTCCTCCCCTACCACGTCACATTTTCCTTTTCTTCTCCTATGGGGGGGGAGGGGAGAACAGAATGTCCTTCATGGTCGTCGGGGAGGGTATTTCGAGCTTCAAGAAAAATTTGTGCCATATAAAATAGGACAAGATTTTTTTTTTCTCTCCCTTGTCTAACGATCCTTTGCAAAAAGGGAAAGAAATTGAGAGCAGAAAAAGGATTGTTCTTTCAAATAATTTGATCAAAATCGTCAATATTTAGTTTATTATTATAATTTTGAATATAAAAGCCAAGAATGAGAAAGTGAGTGAATGATATTCAAAAATTTTAATACAAAAAAATTTCGTTTAAAAGAGCATTAGTGGAGGAGCTGGGATTATATCTACAATATTAATGTTTTTGTTTCTTAATTTTTATTAATCTTTAAACAGAGAAGAAATGACGGGGGTAGCTGGGATTCTAAAATATTTGTTATAAACATAAATTGGCATTAATTTCTTTATTAATTATACTATGTTATCAAATAAAACATATACGTTTGAAAGCGGGTTGTACAGTTAGTATTATTATAAAAATAATAAAAAAAACTATTTTCAGAATGTTGCAGATTGTTTTTATAATCTTCAAAGATAATTTTTATTGAAAAACAACAATAATCTACTTGCTTTGGTGGTTTTGACTAAATGCTTTTGAAAGTAATTATATCATTTTTAACATTACTTAAAATCTGAGTTAAGAATGAGAGAGAGAGTCAATAATATTAAAATATTTAAATAATAAAAAATTTCATTTAATGTTAAAATAGCATTAGTGGAGGAGCTGGGATTATATCTACAATATTGTTTTTGTTTTTTTTTAGATAGAGAAGAAATATTGGGGTAGCTGGCATTATAAAATATTTGTTATAATTGGTATTAATTTTTTATTAATTATAATATATTAACAAGTAAAACAGTGTACGGGATGTCTAAAGCAAGTGGTACAGGTAATATTATTATGAAAATAACATTATTTAAAACTTAAGTTACGAATGAGTATTTAAAAAACCAAAAAAGATTAATTCAATTTCGCTTTAGTGGAGGAGCTGGGATTTAAACCTCAATATTCATCTATTTAATTAATTTTTTTTGTTTCTTAACAAACATTTTTATTGATTTTTTAACAGAAAATAAATAATTACTATAATATAAATATTACTTATAATCTTAAATTAGCACAATGGTATTGGTGACGATTAGACATTTTCGACACAATTCCAATTGCATATAATATTTCTATGTAGATTTTAACAATTGTGATTAAACATGATGCAAGATTAAGGTGTATTTATTTATTTTGCAAACAAATATTTTAATTTTGAACTTTCAAATTGACATTTTGTATCAAACATCCTGTTAAATGTTATTTTTAAACTCAAAGGAAATAGCATAAAAATTACTTTTTCTATTTCTATCTCTATGAAAAAAGAGACAGGAAATTTTTATTCAAAAGTAAAAATGAGATAGAATCAACGTTTTTTTTTTTAAAGGATAATAAACCAAAATAAATATAAATAGAGTTGTTATTGATTATATATTTGCTTTTTTTAGAGGTCTGATTGACAGTCACTCGTTCTTCAATTCAATTCAATTAAAAAAAAAGGGGAGACAAACAGTGAAATAAGAAAAGTCTATTTCCAATTCAAACAAACCAACTAATTAAAATATTTGAAAAAAATTAATTAAATTTTTAGACACTGAAATGAATTATCCCAGCTCCTCCACCATAAAAAATTTCTTTATAGTCTTAATGAATTTATATGTTTAACATGCAGTATAAACGCTCATGACACATTACTCTCTTTTCTTGGGTTCATAGGTATCATTTAATATTGATTAAAATAGTTTCTTCATTAAATACTGTTATATTAAAGCTTATTTTATTGATTTAATCAAAAATTTAATAATAATAATAATATAAATAAGCTAAAGCGGTTTAAAAAAATAGGAATCTTATTCTCTTCTATTGGAATTAACTTTTAATATCCCAGCTCCTCCACAATTTATTGTTTCAATCTAATATATATTTAATTTTAATAGAATTTATAAACTTTAAAAACGCTCTAAAAGATAAGATTAAATTTAGAAATTGACTAATTTATTTAAAATTAAGATTTAACCACTTTACTGAATTAAAAAAAAATAATAATTAAAATCAATGAAATAAAATATTAACAATAAAATAATTACAAAAAGGATTTTATTATAGAAGAATAAATTGGTATGGTCATCACAAAACTAATTTTTACTTATCGCCTGACATTTAGTCGGTTAATTACAAAGCTTACCTTAACTTTAATAGAAATTAAATAATAATTAACAAATAAATAATTACATTTTATAGAATAATAGGGAAGTTAATTTATTGCCATTGGACTTGCCCTTTGATATCCCAGCTCCTCCACTATTTATTGTTTCAATCTTTACGATATTAACATGCAAGAAATAATAATAATTAATAAAATTTTTAAATAATTAAAATCAGAATAATTAACATTCTTCAAAATTGAGGTAAAATCAAGTTGAAATTGAATTTGGTAGTTTTTTTTTTATTGAAATTTGTAGTTAATAGAGCAGAATAAAATTAAAAAGTGAATAAATCTTCTATTTGCAAAATAAAATTGGAAATCGAAGAGCCAAGAAAGCAAGAGGGAGAGTGAGAGGGAGAGAGAAAGATCACGCAAACCGAAAAAGAAGGACCTAATGGACAATAAATGAAATTTATGCCGTCGTAAAGAGTGGGAGAGATGGGCGGTGAATCGAACATGAGCGATGGCACTTAAATCCGGATTCAAGACGACGGACGAACGAGACTACTCAGGTGGATTCCTTTTCCTTTTTCTTTTTTTTTTACCTCCTCAAATTTTTTATATTGATATAATTAAAGATAATTTCGAATATATTCTTGTAAAAATGCTAAAATCGCTTATTGTCATACAAATTAAATAAACATACATTAAAGAGAGAAGAAATTTTAAAAAAATTCTGAAATCCCAGCTGCTCCACTCCATGTTTGGTATATCCATAGGATTTCTCTAATTTCTTTAACTAATTAATAATTACATTTTATAAAATAATAAGGAAGTTAATTTTATTGCTATTGGACTTGACTTTTGATATCCCAGCTCCTCCACTATTTATTTCAATCTTTACGATATTAATATGCAAGAAATAATAATAATTAATAAAATTTTTAACTAATCCAAAATATAAGATTATATATTTATAATTTAATTAAAAACAATTTATTTAAAATATTATTTGAGAATTTTTTTAATAGCTACATGGATTAACAGGTATTTATTTCAAAAAATAAAATTTAATATTTTTTTTTACCTCCTCAAAAATATCAAATATTTTGAATTTATATAATTATTTTCGTATATATTTTTGTAAAAATCCTAAAATCGCTTGTTGCCATAAATACAAAGCAAATAAACATACAATAAAGACAGACCAAAATGCTGAAATCCCAGCTGCTCCACTCTGTATTTGATGTATCCACAGAATTGCTCTAATTTCTTAAAACTTATTCAAAATATAAGATTTATTTATTATTTTATTATAAACAATTTATTTAAAGTCTTATTTTATTATTTTTTTTATTTTTTTTTATAAACTAAAAATTGTATTGCTGTTGGAGTGGAGTCAGACAAAGGAAATAATAAAAAACAATTTTTTCTGTCGACGTTTCGAGCGCCAATCAGGCTGTAAGTCCCGAGGAAGAGCGTGATTGGCGCTCGAAACGTCGACAGAAAAAATTGTTTTTTATTATTTCCTTTGGCTGACTCCACTCCAACAGCAATAGTTAACCCTCACAGCCAGTACAAAAAAGTGTAAACATTGTATTTTTGAAACAGTAAATTAGGTATAAGTTTGTTTTTTTTTATCCCTTCTTAACTCCAGCTCTTTCCACTTAAGTTTGATTGACATATCAACATGATTTTTATCTTGCTAATTTCACTTCACCATTTTATTAATTATTAAATTCATAAAAAAACACACCACTACAACTAGCCGGTTCACTCACTGTTGAGGGAACGTTGAAAAAAAATCGTTTTATAATGAAGGATAATAAAAGTAAATTCTTTTTTAAATAAAAATTTTTATAATTCCAGCTCCTCCACCAAAAAAAAATATATATTAATTTTTTGTTAATTTCTTCAATATCTCCTTTATTAAAATTTATCTTTATTATTTTTTATGTTTAATTTTTTGTTATAAAAATGAATTTTAAAAAATTTCATTGACATTATTAATCGGATTAAAAATTTGAATCAATATAATTGAAAATCTTTTAATCGGTTTATTTTATGAATAACATTTTTTTTCCTAAAAAAAAAAATTAATTGCTTTATGCTGTAATATGGTTTGATAATATTGGTATGGAGGTTTAAAATTAATGTTTTGAAACGGAGATATAAATTGATGATATTTAAATTTAAACTAATCGTAAAGATCAATTACTATCAGGCCAACATTTTTTTCACTTGACCTATGTTTTGGGGCAGTATTATCAATTCAATTGAATCCTCCTAAGATAAAAATTAATTTGTACAGTTAAGAATAGAACCCGGAATAAATAAAAATATTTATAAAACAAAAGTTTTCGAGCAAATCCCAGCTCCTCCACGAATAATATATATCATTTAACATGTTTTATATAGGTATTAAAATTAAATCTCACAAAGCTAACTGGTAATAAATTTTCCTAAGATAGGTATTATTATATTTTTAAGTTCATTCATATTATTTTAATTGGTTTTTGATATCTATAAATGAAGAAAGAAAGAGGAAGCTTACTCATAATTTGAAATTGATCAAGAATATAATTTTACTATGACTGTTTCTATTCAAATAATTAAATTGTTATAGCAAAAAAATATTAATCCCAGCTCCTTCACCAAAAAAATATATATTTTTTATTATTAATAATTAAAATTTATTCTATCAATTCAAGAATTTAAAAATTTGCAAAGTTGAGAATAAAAGTATATAAATAAAAATACAAAACAAACAAGTTTTCAGGCGAATCCCAGCTCCTCAACAAATAATATATATCATTTAACATATTTCATATAGGTATTAAAATTAAATTTCACAAAGTTAATTGATAATAAATTTTCTTAAGTTAGGTATTATATTTTTTGTTCACTCGTGTTATTTTAATTGGTTTTCGATATCTATAAATGAAGAGAGAAAGGAAGCTTTCTCTTAACCTCCAATTGATCAAGAATATAATTTTACTATGACTCTATTCAAATAATTAAATTGTTATAGCAAAAAAATATTAATCCCAGCTCCTTCACCAAAAAATATATATTTTTTTATTATTAATAATTAAAATTTATTCCTATCAATTCAAGAATTTAAAAATTTGTAAAGTTGAGAATAAAACTCTGTATAAATAAAAATATAAAACTTAATTGGTAATAAATTTTCTTGGGATATGTATTATATCTCTAAGTTAACGTTAATTTTCCAGATTTAAATGTAATGTTAGCTTCCTTATAACCTCCAATTGATCAAAATTTACTTAGTTTCTATTCTAATAATTAAATTGATATAGCAAAAAAAATAATCCCAGCTCCTCCACAAAAAAATTAATCCCAGCTCCTCCGCAAAAAATTGGTTCCAGCTCCTCCACCAAAAAAAATTAATTCCAGCTCCTTCACCAAGAAAAAATATTTCTTCTATATTATTAATTATGTTATTGTTTTAATTCAATAAAAAAAAAACACTTTTTCATTTATTTATTGATATTTATAAACACGATAGGGAAGCCTTTTAAAGGCAATTTCAAAAAGAACCTTTTTTTCGAGATTTAATATTTCCAATCCCTCTCTCTTCACTTTTTATGCCCTCCTCATTCTCCATCTGCTCCTACCTTCTATATACTCAAATCTCAAAGTAAATCCGAGATCAAACAGGTTGGGGAGGTACTAATATTAAAAAAAAGAGATAGAGATTTATATCTAAAAGTTTTTTTTTTTTTTTTTTTGTATGTCATAAATAAATCAAACAAAATTCAGACTATATTTATTGATTTGTGAAAAAGTGAATTTGTTTTTATTATCTCTCTCTTTTTCTCTTTTATATATAAAATAGGATTGGATTAAGATAGTTTTTTTTTTTTTGGTGCTATGAAGGAAAAACTTTTTATGACGCCCAACGAATTTTTATCGGCCTATAAATTCAATTTTTTTTTTCTTTACATTCACTTATCAAAGGTTCAGAAATTTAGTTTAAATTTTTTTATAAAATCCCAGCACCTCCACTAAAAAAATAATTATTTATATAGACACATCTATATTAAATTTTAATTTCATATTAGTATAATTTTAATTAAAAAAAAAAACCTTGAAACGCTTATGATCTGGATTTTACGAGGTAGTGCACCTTCCAAGCCATCGAGCCCATACCTCTCGACAGTTCCCAGTTTACCAGAGTCAAGATTATGTTCAAATAGCTGATAAACACTTTCGAAGACTGACAGGAACTTACCTGAAACAAAAAGAGCAAAGAAAAAATTAAATTATTGATAGATTATAAAAATAAGGGAAAATATAATTAAACAGTTTCATAAAACAAGATTAGGATGGATATTTTCCATTTAATCGGTAAAATAAATAATAGACACAACCTAGATAAAGAACAAACCGGAGTGAGTTTGGAATTAAAATTTTAAAATAAATCCCAGCACCTCCACAGCTCACTCTTTTAATTAAAACATCCCAATAGTTAATAATCGTCTATTAAAAAAAGACTAAGATATTAGAAGATAAAATGAGAGAGTAAAAAAAAAAGAAATTATTTTAAATTAAACTCCCTCTTTCTCTTTCTTTCAAGGCAAGTTACATCATCATCATTATCCTGATGAAGATGATGATGATCATCATCATTGACGTCATTCCTCCCTTTTTCTTTTTCTCTTCATTATAAAATATTAAAGTTGAATCTTTTCATCATTAATTTTAATATTCTCTCTTTTTGAGCTAAGGAAAACCCCTAACCTTAATTATAATAATATTCCTCCATTTTTTTTTTCTAATAAACTAACCTCCTTAACAATAGATAAATTTTATTTGTCCTTAGTTTATTATTCATGTTTTACTGGAAATTAATTATTAATTTTTAAATATCTTATTAAATTTAATGATATACCTGCTGTCTTTAAAAAAAAAATTACAGTTCTTAATTAATTCCCGTATATAATTTAATATTAAAATATCCCAGCTCCTCCACAAAATAAAAATTTCATTATAGTTTTAATCATGTATTTAACAAAATGTCGGGAAATTTAAATATATTAGAGATGTGGAAAAGAAAAAATTTAAAATATCGTTTACATTTTTTTAAACTTTTTTAACACCTTAAATAAATAAACCTATTATTCTATTAAAATTTATTTTTATTTTATATAATAATAATATAAACTGCTATAAAAAAAAGAATACTCAAATTTTTTCTCATTATTGGAAACTATAAGTACATTTTTGCTTAAGATATTCCCAGCTCCTCCACCATTTATTATTTCATTATCATATAACATTAATGTTTTTGAAATCTATAAAAAGAATACTGAAATTTTTTCTCATTATTGGAAACTATAAGCACATTTTAGCTTAAGGAATTCCCAGCTCCTCCACCATTTATTATTTCCTTATAAAATATCATTAATGTTTTTGAAATCTATGCATCTTACAAAACACTCTTTGAGGTATATTTTCAAAAAAAAGTCTTTGTCACCGTATAACGAAACAAAACCTTTTCAAATGTTGATTGATGTTGATTTAAGTGGGAATGGAGATTCATTTGGTTGGTTGGCATGGGGCCGTTGGAGGCGTGGTCCAGAGACAGACAAGCATACATTTATATATGCTATCCACTTATATAGAATAGATTTTAATTATACCTATTATTTATAGAGGGGAGAGCCTGCTGTCAAGTTGTGACCTACATTCACTTATTATTATTATTATTATTATTATTTATTAAATGTGTATTTGAATGGCCAATAATAATAATCGATAATGAATTGAGGGTTGGGGAGAGGGAATAGAAAGAGAAGGGTTATAATTTGACCACTTAATTGACCTCCTTTTTCAATTGATTTATAATAAATAACGAAATGAACTCTTAATTAAATTATAAATAATAGCTCGGGGGGTATCTTTTTCATTTAAATAATTAACAGTCAAATGGTTATCATGAAATACAATAGAGAATGAAAAGAAAAGAAATTAGAAATTAAAGCATCTCAAATTATTACTTTTAGAAGACTTTCATATTCGATTGTATTATTCCTATTGTAACAGTAGTACAGTAGTACAAAAAAATCAATCCAGACCGAATTTAATTTCTATAAAAAATATTAGAAATCAAGCAAAAAATATTAGGCTAGAAGTGAAAAAAGGAAATTAATCCCAGCACCTCCACTAAAATTCATAACTTTTTTTAAAGAATATTTATAGCAAAGAATTAGATACAGAGATAAAATTAAACTCAGATTTTTTTAAATATTAGTTTAAAAATATAATGACTTATTTAAATAAAACCAAAATATCAGAATTTATTTCATCATATCCCCCTGAATTAGATGATTTATTTACTATTTTCCTTTTAAGATAGGTACTTAAAAGATAAACATTAGAATTAATTACAGCTGCTCCACTAACAAGTTTCAGTGTCACTCTTTAAATAAAAAATAATAAATAATTTCAATTGAAAAGAGTAAATATTTTATAATCCCAGCTCCTCCATCTCTTCTAAGAGATCTACTAAAATGTCTCATTTTAATATAAGTTTAATAATCAAATTGACTGAAAAAGAGATATAACAGATCCCTCTTTGTAAAGTAAATTATATAATTCTCTAAATAAAATTTTATTCGTTGGAAATTTCATGAAATAATAAAGAAAAAAAAAGAAGAAAAATGATAATGTTAAAAAAAAAAACATGAATAATGTATTCAGCTTTTAAAGGTATTTGATGGCACGTATATAATACGTATATAAGATAAAAAAAAAAAGAGATGGGAAAGTAAACAGATGAGAAAAAGGATTCGCAAATTATCCTAAAATATTTCAACAATCATGTGTGTGTTTAGCTTCTATAGTTTTAGTCTACGTCATCTAAATTGTGGGATTCAAATATTTTATTTTTAAAACAAAAAGTTATTTTTTTTTGGGAATTTCAAAAAAAAAAAAAAAAATTATTCTAGCATTTATTCTAGAATAAAAAAAGAAATCTAGTTAGAAATAAAAAAAAAAGGTGAAATAAATTGCAAAACATTCCAAAAATGAGTGAGAATTAAAAATTTCAGGATTATTGAATCAAACTAAATTAATTTCCCTCCATTCAATTTAATTTAATTTAAATTCAAGCAATTATTTTATTGTGTAAAATAAATCCCAGCTCCTCCAGCATGAATGTTCCAATAATGTTTTTTTAAATGATATCGAAAAAAATAAAATCAATGTTATTATCTCAATTAATATTTCTTCAAATTATGTTTTAGTTAGAAAATTGGTAATCTGTTAGCTTAATTTGTAACTAAAATTAAAAGAATTTTATTTTGAAATACTTATACTATTGGTAATAATTTTATTTTATCAGAATTATTTAGTAAAGTATTAAAATAAATATGGTGGAGGAGCTGGGATTTAAGATCTTCAATTTCTATAACAACAATGACTTATCAATTAATCTAGCAAAAGTTTCTTTCAAAAATAACAGTTTATTTTTCAGTATTCTTCGAAATTAAGCCTAATTTTTCCCCTTTGACGTTTTAGTGTTTTTTTTTTATGATGTTTTAATTAAAAAAGAGGGGAGTGTTAAAATCTCATTGTGGTTTTCCCATCCAAATGAGAGGGAGAATCCTTTTAATTGAGAGTTGTATTTAGTTTTGTTGGTGTTGAAGGATTAAAACCTTCTCGTTCCCCCCCTACCAACTAAAAAAAAGGAGGTGGAGGAGCTGGGATTGTTGGCGTGTGCGTGTGATAGAATGAAGTATAAACGACGACAACGCAAGGAATGCAAATGCTTACTCAACAGTCAATCCTATCTATCCCTTATTATCGCCGTCGTCGTTGTCGTTCGTTCTATATAGCTTTTAAGAGATTATCTCACTCCCACTTTTGTCAACATTCACATACACACCTTGTCTTAAATAGGTTACTCGCCATGTCAGCTCAGAGAAATACAGATTATTAAAATTCTGTTTATTCTGAATTAGAAATTATTTAGAATAATTTTTTTTAATCGAAATATGTATTATAATTTAAAAAAACTATTATATTGGACATTTTAATAGTAGTGGAATAAATCAGAACTCATAATTAGTATCTATTTTATACAGATCTTATGTTATAATATAAATATGTCCCAGCTCCTCCACCACATAGGTGCTACTATTTTTTAAATGATAATCATGTCAGCTCCGTGAACCATAGATAATTAAAATTGTGTAATTTATTTAAATTAGAAATTGTTAATTTTTATTTAAATCCAAAACATTTATTATAATTAAAAAAAACTATTATAACTAATATCTTAATAATAAAAAGTCAGATCTCATAATTAATATCTAATTTATTCAGATATATTCTATAATAATGAAAATATATCCCAGCTCCTCCACCACTTATGTAGAAATAACATTTTTTAAATGATATTCATGTTAGTTCCGTGAGTTATAGAGAAATTGTGTAATTTATTATGAATTGGAAATTATCTATTAATTTTTTGATTATTTCTTTAAATTCAAAATATGTAGTCTATTATAATTAAAAAATATAATTAATATCTTAATAGTAAAAAGTCAAGGCTCATATTTTATATCTATTTTATCCAGATCTTGAACTATAATATATAAAAAAAAAAATATCCCAGCTCCTCCACCACTTATATAACAATACTATTTTTTAAAATGAAGTCAAAAAATTAAAATCATTTTTAATAATCACAAATAAAAATTTCTACTTACTTGTTAGTTACATAATGGCAAAATTTGCAAATTTTCAAGGTCATAAATCCCATTTTATTTCTCTATTTATTTATTTTTAATTTTTAATTAGAATCCATTCTCTTTTCTTTCGCTCTCTATCTATTTATTCATTTATTTAATTGTTAATTAATTTTCATAAAGTGATTTTTTTTTTGTTCTTTTTGTTATTATTATTTTTTGTTTTAATTGAAATATTTTCCAAACGAAATATTATTATTTTTGTTTGTATCAAAACAGATGATTTTTTTTTTGTAATTATAAGAGTTGATATTAATATATTCAGCAACAAAAAAAAAAATAGAACGAGAGAGTGAGTGAATGATATTAAAATAGAAAATTTCATATATTTAGCTATACGATGATAATAATAATAATGTTTTAATAACTCACTATAAAACATAATGATTTGTACTTTTATTTTAAAAAAAAGTGGAGAAGCTGGGAATAATTCGGAAAAATTAATTTTTTTTTTTTAATTTATTTATTTTCATTCTTATCTAACATTTTGTTGATCTCTAAATGAGGAAACTCTGAGTGGAGGAGCTGGGATTTAAAAAATTTCTTTTCATCAGAAATATATTTTCGAAGTGGCAAATGATGTTTTGACATATGCAATTTTTTCCTTATAATTAAATGTTAATTACATAGAATACCAACCATTAGCAACTTGCTTTGGTGATTTTAATAATTATAGAGTTGATTAAATTCCCTCGCGTTATATCATATTAATCAAATTCAGAGAGGATCCAAATCCAAATTCACAAATCCACATATAATTTCTTGGAATATGAAAATTTACTCTCGCCTCTAGAAAAAAAGAGGGGATAAATAGCGGATATTATTAATTTATCCGGGAATTATGATGATTAATAAAATATAGCCTAGAGTATAGAGGATAAAGCCCTTTTAGAAAATTGTTTTCAATCATCAAAATTAATCAGATATACTGCAAAATTAAGGGCTATTAATAAAATTATTCAAATCCGGATAATCCGGAATTATTTAATTTAAATATAGATTTAGTTATGAAAAATGTTTAATTGGAATCTACAAATTAATAAAATTTGTTTTAAAATGTAAATTATTTGTCTTGAAATTATTAATTTTTAGATTCCTTAAATTAAATGTTTTTAATTAAAAAAAAAAGTATTTAAAATTTCTTAAAAATAAAAAAATCCCAGCTCCTCCTCTTTTCACATTTTTTTTTATAAAAATTTCTTTATAGCTTTAATTATTATATATATATACAAAATAAGATGCCCGTGGCTCAGAGAGAAGACATTAGCTTCTCATGGCTGGGGTCCCAGGTTCGCTTCCCGTCCCAAGCGAGAAAAATTTATTTTATTTGAATTGACTACAAATCATTTGAAATAAATAGAGATGGGGTCTAAATGCGGCCGAAAAAGACCTTAAACAAATACTAAATAAAATTATAAAATAGAAAAGTCAGGAATTATTTAATTTAGATTTAGTATCAATTCCTATAATATATCCCAGCACATCCACCCATAAAATGAATTTTTTAATGGTATCATGTTTTTTTTTAAGGGAGCAATCCTCTTGGAATTTATAAATAAAACTCATCTAGTATCATTAAATTAGTGATAAAAAATTTTATGAGAGAAGAAAATATAATTATTCAATGAATTTCAAAATAAAAACTGAAACATCTTTTTTGGCTTGATGAAATATAATGGATCAAGAAATAACAAAATACAAAAAAGTAAAGTTTGAAATATTATTTTTAAAGGATAAAGTCATCTTAATTTTTCGTTTTTTTTTTTTTTTTTTTTTGTACAATTATTTGAAACAAATTGATTTATCGACCTCTTTTTTTAGAATAATAAAGAGAAAGGTACGAGAAAAAAAATCCAAAAAAGCACCTAGTAATATGAAATTGATTTAGGTCTCCCATCTTTGCGAAAATTCGGGTACTAGTACTTTACTGATGTACTTTTTTAATTTTTTCCAATTTTCTCAGAATTTTCTTTAATGATTTCTTTCAAATTTTAAATATTTACTATTTCTGGTATACAAAATAAATTTCGTTCGATCTCGTCTTTGATAAACGTCGGGTACTAGTACTTTACTGATGCACTTTTTTAATTTTTTCCAATTTTCTCGGAATTTGCTTTAATGATTTCTTTCGAATTTTAAATATTTACTACTTCTAGTATACAAAACAAATTTCGTTCGATCTCGTCTTTGGGAAACCTCGGGTACTAGTACTTTACTGATGTACTTTTTTAATTTTTTCCAATTTTCTCGAAATTACCTTTAACAATTTTTTTTCCAATTTTAAATATATACTATTTCCGGTACTAATATGAAATTAATAATCGTCTCTAGAAAAATTCGAGTTCTTTACTGAAGTACTTTTTTAGTTTTTTCCAATTTTATATAAAAAAAAAAAAACACCGAGCTCCAGCTCGGTCATCCAGGAACTAAAACCTAAATGGCTTGAATAGCCAAAAAGTGAAAAAAAAAAACTACCTTAACATTTTAGCGGATGTGTGTTTCTACATAAAATAAAATTTTTAATCCAGATGGAGTAAATGTAAAATTTTACAAATATAAAAATATTCGTTATTTTCCACTGGATATTAATATTTTTTAGTTTTAAAAATTCTAAAGTAATAATTTTTCTGAAAATGAAAAAAAAAAATAAATAAATAAATAAAAAAAAGTTAAAATTAAATCTCACAAATATTATTCTATAATTAATGATATAAATATTAAATTTCATTTTATTTTCTTAATTCCTTTAAATGCACTATTGTGATTAAATTTTTAATTGATTAGAATAAATAAATAAAAAGAAATAAAGAAATAAAGAAATGAGATTACTTTAATTATTCTCTCTTTAATTAGTCTGAAAACAAATTGATATAATCATTAACGTTCAATGAAATTCGCCAGAGAGAGAGAGAGAGAGTCATTAAAATATGGTGTGGCGGCATCATCAACCCATTCCACTTCACTTTAACGTCACGCCCATTGCACCTGTTCAAAACTCTTTATCTCATTTTTTTTTTTTTGCAACATTTGAAACAGGTGGTATTAATTATTTTTAACATCTATCTCACTCACTTTATATATTTTCTAATAGTCAGTTCGAATTCATCTTTTTTTTTTTTTAATAAGAGGGATTAAAAGAATCCATTAGCGATTATAAATCTATAATCAATTATCAAAAAAAAAAAAAAAAGGATTCATTTATTAATCATATTTTAATGGATAAGAGTTAGGAAAAAATGCATTGCCTTGTAATTTATAAACATGATTAATACAATTTTTTTTTTTTTTTTTTTTAATAAATCTCTCGCCTGGATTTGAAAATTCAGACAAACACTAATTTTTATCGTATTATTAAATTGATTAGTACCAATTTAAAATTTGCAGAAAATTTTGATAAATATAAATTAAATTAGTTCTAATAATTAAATTTATCAAAAAATTTTTGGGAAATATCAATTTTTGAATTAATATTTTGCATCGAGTCAAATTAACGAAAATATAAGAAAAACTCATGAATTTTCTAATCACTTATAGTTTCTTTAATGAATTTTGATGCTGATTTTTTTAGATATTAAAAAATTTTGAGTTGGTTGTGGTATATGCTATTCTATCATTGCTAAAAGTTTTGATTTTATTTCAATATCTTTTTTTTTTTTTGTTGAAATTTACTCTTTATCTTTTCAAGTCAAAGCTAAAAAAATAATAGAAGTTATTAATTAAAAATTGATAATTTTATTTTTTTTTTATATAATATACAATAGTGATTCTGAACTGAACTTAAAGCCAAGATGGCTATCCAATAGCGACACTAACGCATTCTGTGCTGAGTTTGTCTGCTGACGTCATTACAAGTCAGTAAACAAATTCACATTTATAAAAAAACGGTCTGCTCTATATTTTGTTTTTCTAAATTAATTTTGCCAATTATGTCAGAGTAAGTTATTAAAAAATCACGTTCTAAATTATTCGGATAGAACACCTTCAATGAGAGTGTTGACATAAGACGTTGGCGGCCATATTTGTTCCAATGTTATGTAGGTTATTTTTATTTACTTATTAATAATTTTATTTTAATTACATATAATTTGAAATTAATTATTATTATTATATGTATTTTATTGTATATTTCCATACTATTATTGTATACAACTTACATGTTACTACATTGGGACAAATATGGCGGCCAATCTAGTTTGTCAACATTGAAGGCAGATCTTGCTGCTAACACTGCCACCTGGTGGAAGATTTTTTTTTTTTTTTAAACATTCACACTTTTTCTATTCACACTCACACCACACACACTCACACTGTCTTTTCGGCAGCTCAGGCCATATAAGACATTTACGATAACCGTTATTTATGAATTTATATATATTAGGGGGTCCAGGCATTTATATTTAAGCCATCTGGTATCCAGATGGCTTAAATAAAATCATCGGACTGCCTGGGGTCCGAACCCGCGACGTTTGGTATACGAGGTTAGCACGCTAACCTCTCACCACCCCGTGGGCTGGTGGCAAGATAGTGGAACTAATTATTGTTTGCATAATTCGTATCATAGATAAAATTAGTATATCTTCACTTTTACACGATCATTAAACAGTCCTATTTAATTGTCACATTATTATTATTATCATCCAATATAATAGATAAAATTATTGATTTTTATCAATAATTTCCCAAAAAAAAAGGTTAATAACTTTATACAACAGATTGTTCAAATTCAGGTTAATATTACATTAAAATTCATTCAATTAATTTATATCTAAGTTCATTTAATTTCATTAAGAGGATTTAGTGATTAATTTATTTCAGTGGAATTATGAAATTAATAATTGCAATTAATTAATTAGTTCTAACTTTCTTTTTTGTGTTCGCTGATTTAAAAAAATAATCTGGTGTGATTGCACGCAACTCTGTCTTAGCCTAGGTTTAACCCTTATTCTTGGTTTAAATTCTGATAGTAGGCAAAAAAAAAAAAATAAAAAAAAATATGAAAAATTCAAAACTTAATGGTCGATGAGGGTCACCTCGCAGTTATTTGATTGGAACAAGATAGGCGGGTGGGAGCTATACTTTTGGAAAGTTGAAAAATAAGGGCCATCCTACTGTGCATGCGCGTTTGGTCACCTGTATCAACTTGCCCGCGTATCAACTTCCCCCTCCCCCCATTGTATCTATTGTAAGTCATTCACCATCGCTCTCATAATTTCTGTATTAATTAAAACAAATCAAAAATAGTAAAAATTGAATAAAAATCGCATCCAGTGGAAATATATCATTTCGCCGACGTTTTGGTCATTAATTTAGCTTAAATACAATCTCATTTATGTTATTTAATAATTTTATAATGTATACACAACAATATCAGAGACATTGGATATGCAATAAATTTGACAATTGCCCTCGGGCTTGGCGTAGTTGGTAGCGCGCCTGTCTTGTATACCAAGGGTCGAGGGTTCGGATCCGAAGCATTCCGATGATTTTATTTAAGCCAGGGGTGAGCAACCTTTTTAATCAACGGGCCAATTTAAATTTTAAAATTTTTTGGCGGGCCGCACATAAAGTAACACTTATTAATAATTTACAAAACTTAATTTATAATAAACATTAGAATAAAAAAAATATAAAATTTTCCCCCTCCATCCCTCGCAAAAACCCCCTTCAGTCCCTGAAAATGGTTCCTCCCCTCCCCTCCTCTCCTTTTTTTTTTGTGGGCGGGTTTCATCGCATCTTTTCAAACTCAGGTTTCGGCTGGTTTTTGGCCGAAACTGGCCGAAACCTTAACTTCGGTCGGTTACTAGTTCTAATCTATCTTAATGATACTGTAATTTAAGAAACATTTAATATAAAATAACTTAAACATTTCTAAATAAATTTAACACAAATTCATTTCATTTTAATAAATAATTACAATTTAAATAAAACAAAGACAAAAATGTTTCTTTATTAACGGTTAAAATAATCTTTCCATTTCAGTTTTTCTTTAGGGAGCGTACAAGTATTACGTAACGCAATTTTTGAAGATTTTTGACCCCCCCCCTCTTCCCCATGTAACGCGCCGTAACATTTTTCTGGACCCCCCCCCCCTCCTAGACATTACGTAACGCTCAAGTGGCCAATTTTATCTAAAAGTCACAATTATGTTGCGCAAAGTATCTCTAAGTCACCAAAATACTAGTTACGTAACGCGTTGCTCAACCCCCCCCCTTGTAACGCATGGTAACGTTTTACGAGACCCTCCCAAATTGCGTTACGTAATACTTGTACGCTCCCTTGTCTATTTTATTGAAAATTCTTTAAAAATGAAATTTTTAATTAAAATCCGTTAAAAACATATCGATATTATGTTGATTTGTCTCTCAAATTGAAAATCTACATATTTTTTCTTTATTTTATTTTATTTGTATTAAAATGATTTGTATTTGTGTTAAATTTACTTAGAAATATTTCATATTAAATGTTTCTTAAATCATAGTATCATTAAGGAAGATTAGAACAGATCTTCTTAAGTAGAAACAAAGCGTTACATTTTTTTTTTGACGCACAGTGTTTTGCTAATAGTTGCTTTTTGAACTCAGAAAATACGCGGTACTAAATAATTCTTTTTTTATTCTATTATTGGTTTATAGAGAGAGTTAGATCCTTTTAGAGAGAGAGAAAATAACTTTTAAATAAAAATAATCTGGACATATGCCGGAAGTGAAAATGCTTCCTCTCTAAGAAGAAGAAGAAGAAGAAACAACTTTGAAACAACATTAAAAGGAATAAAGAAGTGATCCCAAAGAGAAAGAGGGAATTTATATATACGTATGTTGAAATATAGAAAGAAAGAAAAAAAAATAAATAAAATAAAATACAACCAGAGCTAAAAATTTTTGATAAATGTCTTCGCTTTTTCACCTCCTAAAACCAGACATAAATTATAAATAAAAAAATAAAAAATAAAGTATAGGGTGATGTTTGATTTAAATCTCTTACTATATGAATAATCCTATCATTCACCTAATATGTGAATGTTCCAACTATGAGAATAATCGCAGAATATATGGAATAAAAATCTGATGTGACTGCTCACAACTTTCTCGTAATGGAAGTGTGCTTGTCACACCAGATTTTTTTGTGTCGAGATATATTTAGTTTCCGCCAATATATTAGAATTCAAGATGTAAAATTTTCAAACATAGGAAAATATTTATATTTTGTTACCATGGCAACCATTTCTATCTCACAAGTACAGGAGTAAAGTGGTCTTCAAACAATTTTGAGAACTAAATGAGAATACACATTTTAAAGAGCATCTAAAAAATAATTGATTTTTGAATTTTAATTAAAATCGTTAGAGCGAATTTTGAGAAAATCGGAAAAAAACTGAAAAAGTACATCAATAAAGTATTAGTACTCTTTGGCTGATTTTGTTCAAAAGCTTTGTGTCACGTGCCAGGAGGTTGTGTAACTTAAATATAAAATTTCAACCTCCTAGTTCTTTTCGTTCTTGAGATATTTTGTTCTCACTCACGAAAATCACTTTTTTGGATTCAGGGCAGGCTGGATTGCTAAGTCACAAGCCAAAAAAAAATTAATCCTATCATGTTAAGGTTAGAAACTAGAAGATGTAGAGATATATAAATAAAATTTTAATCATTTAATTTTTTCAAGAAATTAATCAATTGTTTCAAAAAAAATATAAATAAATAAACATTCAATAATTAATTAAATTTTTTGATTATATTTTTTTTTTATAATTGAATCTGTTATTTCGAAAAGCCATCATGTTAAGGTTATAATCAGAGAAACTGGGAATTATAGAGATAGGCCTATATAAATAAAATTTTAATTATTTAATTTTATTAAAAAATTAATTAATTGTTACAAAACAATATATATAAATAATTAAATTTTTTATTTTAACTTGTTTTGTAATAATTAAGACAATTGAATCGGTTATTTCAAAAACATCATGTTAAGGTTATAATCAGAGAAACTAGAAGATGTAGAAGTGTATATAAATCAAATTTTACAATCAATTTTTGATCATCTTAAGATTTTGCTGTCAGGGCAATGAAGAAATAAATACAACAATTTAACTGAGAAAGGTAAATAAGAGCCTTTTACTTTATTGGTAGTAATGACATAGGTTAAGTGGAAAAATACACTTTCAAAAACTTTCTTGACAATAATTATTCTCTCTTAATGAATATAATTTGAACTATTCCCTTTCTTTAAATTTTAATCTATTTCTTCTATTAGCTATAAAATATTTATAGCCACCAGACCTCTTCTTTTATGCTAAATGCCATTGGCGTTGGTCATTTTTTTTTTCGAGAACGAAGACTTAATAATGCAAAAAGCAATCAGTCACTTAAAAGACAGACTCCGTGATTGTTTATTTTCTTAACCTCTTTTTTTTTTTGTTTATTTATTGATCATTTAATGAAATGACATTCGATTTTATTCTAGTTTTTCCTAATTGTGTGTCCTTTAATGCCATGTTAAGGTTATAATCAGAGAAACTAGGAGATGTAGAGATATATATAAATAACCTCTTTCTCAAACAAATTTAACATTCTAATTGAAAATGTTTAAATAATATAACGTATTTAAAATCTAAATAGTTATTTTAGTAGCCAATTGCTGTTTCCATCATAAGATTAAATAGTTATTTTAAATTTAATTAGTAATTGCATTTACTTATATTTATATGTAATTAATTATTAACAGTTAGGCCAACAATATTTTGTTTATTTTTACTCAAATAATAGCTAATTAGAATATACATAATTATTTTTTTTTTTTACATTGCCCGAGGCAACATAAAATGGAAATTTGTATAACTTGTATACAAACAAATTAAATATGTAACAAAAAGCACAATAAATTAATAATTCAATTTAAAAAATATTTTTAATTAGAAAGTAAAATGTTTATAAATAAAAAAGACGATTTATATATTTCTACATCTCATAAGATGAAGAACTAGAGAATCGGAATCAGTAATAAAAAAAAATCGATTTTTTTTAACTTTTTTAGTAAATCGGCTCCTGAAAATTTAGCCCACTGAAGATTTGGAACCTTTTCATGTGGACGGTCACAATTATATACCTCTACATCTTCTATGTTCTTTGATTATAATTTTAACACGGTTTAAAAAAATTAAATAAATATTAATAATAAATTGCGAATCATCAATTATGGTGATTTTATTCCTAAATTAAATTTAAAAAAATATGATTATTACGACAATCAATCATATTTTCATTATTATTTTTTAATACAAATAATAAATAAATTTTTTTTTTTGCATATGTACTTGATTGTTAATAATAAATTAATAAATTAAAATTGCAATTTCTTATTAAATTTATAATTATTTTTTTAAATGTTAGGAAATTACTCAAGAAAGTTAAATTTTTCTAAGCAAGACTAATTATATATCTCTACATCTTCTATGTTCTTTGACTATAACCTTAACCTGGCTTAAAAAATTAAATTAATATTAACATATCAATTAGAGTGATATTTTATATTCAAATTAAATTAAAAAAAAAATTATTATTATTATGATAATCAATGATATTTTCATTATTGCAATTTTATTTTTGATTTTTAATTCAAATACAGATTATTTATTTATTTTTTTTTTTGCATATTTAGGTACTTGATTGTTAATAAAAAATTAATAAATTAAAATTGCAATCTCTTATTAAAATTATTTTTTAAATATTAGGAATTTAGTAAATAAAGTTAAATTTTTTTAACCAAGATATATAATTATATATCTCTACATCTTCTGTTTCTTGATTATAACCTTAACATGGTTATTAATATATTGATATAAATATAGTAATGATTACTAACCCTCAATTATAGAGATATTTTAATCCCAAATTAAATTTAAAAAAAAAAATTAATTATATGATAATCAATAGTATTGTTATTTTCACCTGTAACATTTGTAAGTGAGGTATGAATATTTTTTTGTCTAACAACTATTTTGTAATATTTCGCTATGTTATTGTTTTTTTTGTTTTTTTCACCTGTAACATTTGTAAGTGAGGTATGAATATTTTTTGTCTAACAACTATTTTGTAATATTTCGCTATGTTTGTAGAATGCACTGACGATGATGTTATTGTATTAACATCGAAATATTTGCAAATAAATGTAATTAATTGAGGTGAATTTTTGTATTGGCCATTGTCTAAATTGTTTTATTAATAATCAAATTTTATTTTTGATTTTTAATTCAAATAAAGATATTTATTTATTTTTTTTATGGATATGTTAAAGTTTGAAGGGGGGTGTTTGGGTATTTGTGACGTCAAGGTTGAATGAACAAACACCATCCCTCTCTCACTCACTCCCTTATGGCTTTGGCAAACAACTAATTGAACGCCATTTATAAATTCTATAACCCCCCTCTCTCTCTCTTGACTGCCACCATACTTCTATGACCCCCCCGCCCCGCCCCTCAAAAACCCTTTTAAAGTTAATGAACGGGGCTTGTTTTCTCTCTCTCTCGCACTTAATCAGCTCACGAATTAAAGATTAATAATCAGGAAGAGAGAGAGAGAGAGAGCTGATGATGGGGGATATTATAATTATTATTCATTCAAAATTATTAAGTTGATCCTCGCTTGCCCCCTCCCCCCCCCCCCCGCACCCCAACCCTCATACATCTCAACGCTTTTAACTAAGCACTGACATTTGCAATTATTAAAGTAATTTAAGTTTAAGAGCTTCCAATATTCCATTAAAAAAATGAAAAAAAAATAATAATTTTTTTTTTTTTTGTTGATATGCCTTGTGCTGCGCTCTGTAGCGAATGAGCAAAGTAAAGGAAAATTCAATTATATTTTTTAATTTGAGGGATTTTTTTTTATTATTATTTTAATTTAACATAAGGCAAGGTAGAATCCATTTGACCTTTGACTCAGAGGCAGAGTATCTGGCGCCAAATGTCGAGGGTTCGTATCCCGTCCCAATTCAATTTGAATTGGATACCAGTCATTTGAAATAAACAGGAGTAAGATAAAAGGAACGGAGGTTGAAATAATGTAACTTCACGGGGTTGCCGATAGATGGCAGTTTGAGTGTGCACGAAAACACCTCGGGTATATAAACGACAGACACTGTCATGTCCGTCAGGTGTCTTTTTATATACAGCGACTTCAGCGCCATCTGTCGGCATTTTTGTGAAGTTAGATTCAAATTTTCCCGCCATTTTCACTTATTTCCATGAAGTTAGTCACAATTATCAAGCAACTAAACACTTGCTTTGATAATTGTGACTAACTTCATGGAAATCAGTGAAATGGCGGGGAAAATTTGAATCTAACTTCTCAGAAATGCCAACAGATGGGGCTGACGTCGCTGTATATAAAAAGGCACGTAACGGACATGACAGTTCACTTGAGTCGGAGCAAGTGCACAATACTTGATAAAGGCTGCAGAATAAGCAGTCGAAACGTTGTACAGTATTTATATATTTTCAAAAAATATTTATTACAAAAATGTGGTCTATGATTAAAAGTCTGTGTAACCAGTCACCCCAGATTTTTTTTTTTCAAGTGGAACTTATAAACTCTGATCCGCTTATATGATAATAAAGCAAGTTGTATTGTTTATTTTAATTTATAAAGATGGAAGAATAATAATAATAATATTTTTTGTTCTTTTTAAATCCAAAACAAAAGTTGACATTTTGATTTTAAAATAATCTAATTAACAAAGCTATCTCTCTTTTCATAAACAACAAAAATAACGAAATAAATTTAATAATAATATGAATACGTATATATATGAGAAGGTTCTTTTTTTTATAAACAAATCAGATCAGAGAGAGATAAAGAAATCAGATTTTATTATTTACTTTGTATGAATTAAATCTCTTATCCCTCTCTATCTCAAAGAGATTATTTAAATTTGAAAACAGCATTTTCTCCTCAAAAGAATTTGAAGGACTCTTTACTTTCTCTTACCTTTAATATACCGTATGTAAATATATTTAGAGAGAAAGTATTGTTTTTTTTTTATCATACATTGTTCTCATTAACAAATATGTTCATACATTTCCAGAGTAACAATATAGGACAGATGTGGCCTTTTATCCATTAAGGGCGAATTTTCCTTAAAAAGTAGGAAATAATTTATAGTAGTAAATTCAAAGGGCCGCTCTCACTGTGGATTTTCTTGACATTAAACATTTTAATAATGGCTATTTCTTCATATTTAAGAAAAAAATCTGGTGTGACTGGCGCACAGCACACAACTTTCTCTTACCTTCGGTAATCGAAAGTTGAGTTCTGTGCTTGTCACACCAGATTTTTCGTGTCGAAATATATTTAGTTCCCGACAGTACGGAACATATGAATTCAGATGTAAAATTTATAAGTATGGGAAAATATTTATATTTTGTTACCATGGCAACCATTTCTCCTATCCTTCCCTATGGAGTGCAAGAGTAAAGTGGTCTTCAGAAGATTTCAATCGCAAAATGAGAATATACATTTTAAAGAGCATCTAAAAAATAATTGATTTTTGAATTTAAAAAAAAATCGTTGGAGCGAATTTTGAGAAAATCGAAAAAAACTGAAAAAAGTACATCAGTAAAGTACTAGTACTCTTTGGCCGATTTTGATTAAAAGCTTATTTTCCGGTCCCGGGGGGGTGTTTAACTTATATATAAAATTTCAGCCTCATAGCTCAATTCCTTCATGCTTAAAATTGAACACAGACACACCCACCCACACACACACACACACACAGACAGACAGACAGACAGACAGACCATGTCGCGAAAACCACTTTTTTGGATTCAGGGGACCTCAAAACGTGAAGATCCATCAAAATCTCGACATCGAATTTTTGACATGAATCCAATACTTTCTCTCTATATATATATTACAATATACATAGGTAAGAGAAAGTAAAAATGGCCACATTTGCTTACATTCTGATGAATATAAGCAAATTGAGAGGTTAAAAGAGGTTAAGGGGCTACGGGAGCGAAGGGACTACGCATTGTGCGAAGTGGCTACGCGTAGTGTGTCATAAAAAGTATGCCCAAATATCAAGTAATTCAAAAATTTGCCAAGAGATGTCAGAATGGTAGCTAATAATATTTAATGCATTTGGTTGATTTTCATTGATCTTTTAACAATAAATACTTTATAAATGTTATTATATATTATGTATCTTTTATAAAAGCATAAAAATATATAAATATAGGCTATTAGGGGATCGGCTGTTAGCCTGCCATCTATTGCAAGAATGCCGAACTAATTTGATATTTGATTTTTAAATAAATCATCTAAGCTTATTTTAAATATTTCTTAATTAATATGTGATTAATAATAACAATAAATTCATTTTTAAATTTAAAAAAAAATTAAAGATTATTGGGACAGATTGTTTTTTTTGTATTTTCTTGATAACAAAAAAATTAATTACGATAATTTTTTAATAAGTCATTAAAAGAATTATAGCTCGATGTCCCAATAATCTCTTATGAATTTAATTGATTAAAAAAAAAAAAAAACCGCAATGAAAAATTCCTTATAATAGTCTAGTTTTTATTCTAATAATTGAGTGATTTAAATTCTCCCGTGTATTTTGAATGAGAAATTTGGTAATTTTAAAAATTCCTTCGCCAGACAGAGAATATATATTTTTTTATTTGAAATACACACATGAATTTTCTGAGAAACGCTAGAACATCCATTCATTTAATAAAAAATATGTGAAAAAAAAAGAAGAGTTGAATCAAATATTCCAACATGGATATATCAGCTTCTACTCTTTTTTTTTTATTATTCATTCGTTCATTGAGAATACCACCAGGTGAATTTTTTAGGGGTTAATTATAATTTAATCTTCTGTTTCATTCAACACCTGACAATATTCCAATATAATGTCCTTCCCTCCCCCGTCTCTCCTTCTCTCTATAAAAAATCTGGTGTGACTGGTCGCACAGCACACAACTTTCTCTTACATTTGGTAAAATAAAGTTTTGAACTGTGCTTGTCACATCAGATTTTTTTATTTAGTTTCCGCCAATATATTTGAATTTAAGAGGTCAAATTAATAAATTATATATAAATATATCCCTGCAGTATGCGGATGACCTGAAGGTGCTTAAGACTGTCAATAGTGTCGGAGATTGTCAATTCCTTCAGGAGGATATTGACTCACTTTTCAAGTGGTGCTTGGAGAACGGACTGAAAATAAATACTTCCTTAACAAAAGTGGTCTAATTTTCAAAGAGAAGAATAATAAAAGAGGGAGTCGGTTGTCATTTGATTGTCATATTCAGATGTGTAGCAGAATTTTGGGGTTACTTAATAATATCACTAAGAACTTTAATAATATTGAGTGTGCCACTACCCTTTTCCAAAGCTTAGTAATCAGTAAGATGTTATATGGTTAGGTGATATGGGCTGGTGTGAAACATATTGAGCCTATTGAAAAGATTTAGAAAAGTTCGTTTGGTATTTGTTTGGGAGATAGATGAGGCACTTTCGATTTTTCTCTCATAATATTATTTGCAAAATGATCGGTCTTACTAGAGACTATTAAATGAAAGGATAGGTAGACCTGACCTGATTGGGAGAATTAATTTTAAATGTGGCGGTAGAGGAAGATTAAAGAATCTATTTTACATAAATTCCTTGAATCAAAGAGATCCACTTGCCAGAAACCAGGAACAATTTAATAGCATGAACTTGTGCCGAGACATTGACCTTCATTTGGTGTCATATCGGGGCTTAGGGCATCACCTAAGAGCCCTGTGTTTATTATTTCTTTATTTATATTATGTGATAAGCCATCTGGATACCAGATGGCTTAAATAAAATGCCTGAACCCATAATAGATAATATTATATAATAACGGTTATCGTCAAAGTCTTAAATGGCCTAAGTTGCCGAAAAGACTGTGTGAATGAGAAAAAAGTGTGAATGTTTTAAAAAAAAAAAAAAAAAATCTGGTGTGACTGGCGCACAGCACACAACTTTCTCTTACCTTCGGTAATCGAAAGTTGTGTACTGTGCTTGTCTCACCAGATTTTTTGTGTCGACATGTATTTAGTTTCCGACAGTACGGTACATTCGATTTTCAAGATGTAAAATTTATAAGTATGGCAAAATATTTATATTTTGTTACCATAGCAACCATAGGAGAAATTCCTATCTTTCTATGGAGTACAAGAGTAAAGTGGTCTTCAGAAGATTTCAATCACAAAATGAGAATATACATTTTATAGAGAATCTAAAAAATAATTGATTTTTGAATTTTAAAAAAAATCGTTTGAGCAAATTTTGAGAAAATCGAAAAAAACTGAAAAAGTGCATCAGTAAAGTACTAGTACTCTTTGGCTGATTTTGTTCAAAAGCTTCGTGTCACGTCCCATGGGGGTGCTAACTTAAATATAAAATTTCAACTTCCTAGCTCTTTTCGTTCTTGAGATATTTTTGTTCACAGACACACAGACACACAGACACACACACACACACACAGACAGACAGACAGACCATGTCGCGAAAACCACTTTTTTGGATTCAGGGGACCTCAAAACGTGAAGATCCATCAAAATCTCGACATCGAATTTTTGACATGAAACCAATACTTTCTCTCTCTATATATTAACATATATATAGAGGTACGAGAAAGTAAAAATATTATGTGATATTGTACGTTGGTTGTGTATATGTATGTATTTTATTGTCTGTTAATTTACATTTTTGATATTGATATTTTTTTTGACATTGTACTCTTATTATATTGTTGTCTCAATGTATACTCACTGGCTGTCCATCGAATTTGGCTCAAGCTGTAAATGGAAGCCGTGAGGAAACTAATTTTGTGATTGATTAAAGATAAAAGATTTTGTTACCATGGCAATCATTTCTCCAATCTTTCCTAAGTAGTACTGAACAAAATCAGTAAAATAGTACTGGTACTTTACTAATGTACTTTTTCAATTTTTTTCTGATTTCCTTGAAATTCGCTTTAACAATTTTGATTAAAACTTTTCTCATTTTGCCCTTGAAATCTTTTGATTCACACTTTACTCTCGGATTGATAGGAGAAATGGTTGTCATGGTAACAAAATATAAATATTTTATCATATTTACATCTTGAATTCGAATATATTGGCGGAAAATTTTTTTTTTTTTTTTTTTTTTTTAAACCTTTTCGGCTACAGAGGCCATTTAGGGGTTATTTATTTATTTATTTATTTATTATGAGGAGGCGATTAGCCGAGGGAGGAGGCGATTAGCCGAGGGGATAAAGCAGTTAAGCTTATAATCCTGAGTTGAAGACAACTCGAGTTCAAATCCACCTCACGGCAATAAATTATCCAACTCTATTTGAGATGCCTCCTCCTGAGGAAGGAAACGGGAACCCACCTCAGTATCATTCCCATGAGAGTTACTCTCAGAGTAACCACAACGTGTCAGGGTTGACACTAATGACTGAATAGTAGTAGTAGTAGTAGTATTTATTATAAATTTTTAATAGTACAATGTACCGATGGCTACCGGGGGCGTTCCACACGCTGATTGCTCGGGGTCACCAATCCCGAACTTTCGCCGTGCTTAGCATCACTCAACTTCAACGATTGTGGTGACTGTTGATCTTCTCCGTTGCCAGGCTGGCGGAAATTAAATACCAGTATATCTCGAAACAAAAAAAATCTGGTGCTTTCACAGAAGACAATTTTCAAAAAAAAAAAATAAATAATTTTTTGACTTTTTTTTTCTCTATAAAACTTAATTAACCGAAATGACGTCATCAGAAAAGTGCATTCAAATAGAATATCCATTTGATTGCTTGCTTTGCATTTCCCCTCTATTGCTGCTGCTGCTACTAGAGAGTGGTGATTGCATTGAAATGCATCCATGAGTGGGTGGGAGAGAGACGACCTCTCTCTCTGTATGTATTTTCTCATTCAAGTGGAAACTCTCTTGAGAGAGAGAGAGACAGATGGGAAGGACTCTAGAATTGAAATAATGATAGTTGAGTATAATCATACTAAATAAAATACATTTAGGGTTATTTGAAAATGTTTTTAAAAAAGTCTTTTTTTTATGAATCCATTCATTTAAAGAACTGCCGGTTGCATCAGTTAGGGGGTTCAGGAGCGACGTCTAAACGTATTTAAAAAAAAAACTAGACTATTATAAGGAATTTTTCAATGGGGTTTTTTTTTTAAATGAATTAAATTCATAAGAGATTATTGGGACATCGAGCTATAATTTTTTTATTGACTTATTAAAAAATTATCGTAATTAATTTTTTTGTTATCAAGCAAATACAAAAAAACAATCTGTCCCCATAATCTTTAATTTTTTTTTAAATTTAAAAATGAATTTATTGTTATTATTAATCACATATTAATTAAGAAATTTTGGCCCCCGGGTGGGGTGGAGGGGGGAGAGTGCCCCCCCCCTACCCCACACCTCGGGGGTTCGGCCCCGGGGGCCCGGGAGTTTTTTTTAAGCCCTTTTGAACACATGGTGTTTAAATGAAAAAACCTTCAACTTACATTTATATTTTACTTACAACGGTTTTCGTCAAAGTCTTAAATGGGCTGAGGTGCAGAAAAGGTTGTGTGTGTGTGGTGTGAGTGTGAGTGTGAAAGAAAAGTGGGGGTTTTTTAAAAAAAAAAAAGAAATTTTTAAAATAAGCTTAGATGATTTATTTAAAAATCAACTGTCAAATTAGTTCGGCATTCTTGCAATAGATGGCAGGCTAGTCCAACAGCAGATCCCCTTTTAGCCTATATTTATATATTTTTATGCTTTTATAAAAGATACATAATATATAATAACATTTATAAAGTATTTATTGCTAAAAGATCAATGAAAATCAACCAAATGCATTAAATATTATTAGCTACCATTCTGACATCTCTTGGCAAATTTTTGAATTACTTGATTTTTTGGGCATAAAATAAATAATTAATAATCTATGTATATATTAATTGCAAACCCCCCTCCTCTCGCCTTAACGAGGGGTTGCCCCCTCCCTAACAAGATGTCTGGCTACGCCCATGTGTATCTTTTATTTATAATATAAATATAGAGAAAGAGAACTTTAAAATAATAAAAGGAAAAAAAAAATAAATGTTTGCCTGGAACTTAGGTAACCAAAATGAATAGATGTTCTACTGGTTATCAAATTACAGGCGTTTTTTTTTTTTTTTTTTTAATACTTCAAAAATGTGAAAATTATAGTAGATTTTAAACAACTTTTGAATTAAATTTATTTATTTTTTTTAATCTAGCTCAATATCCATGTCGGTTACCGCTAAGGCGGTATTTGAGTAGCTGCATATGGTCAATAAACTCAACCTTTATATTCCTTTTTCTTGACCATAAAAGTCGCTATCACTAATAATAATAAATAACCAGGATGATGACGTCATGTTTGTTATATTCTTTGAAAGTTTGATAATAAATCTAAACAGGAAAGAAAATTTTATTCCCTGATTATGATTTTAATCAGGAATTTATTCTTAATAAAATCAATAAAATTTCGTCCATTTCCGTTCATAGGTTCAAGTTTAAAAATTTTATTTTTATATCTTTCTCATTCAACTTTTTGTATATTTTTTATTTCTTAATAAATTCAATACAATACATAAAAATTTCATCCATTCCGGGACATAGGTTCACATTTTATTATTTATCAAAATAAAGAACTCTATGACTAAGCACATCACTCAACTTTTTGTAATTCATTTGGATATTGTTTTTTTTTTTTATTAATTTACAAAGTGGTGTGATGTGCTATTATTCATTCTAGTTTTTTTTTTTTTTTTTAATTATTATTTAATCCAACATTCTCTTTGATGATTTAATTTTTCTCTCTATATTAAAGTCTTTTTTTTGTCTCTTATTAAAGAAAATTTTCCAAATGAAATACAACAAATTTAAATTTTAAATAGAAAATTTATTTATTTAAGCAACATCATTCTCATGTTTGTGTTAAAAGTATAAAAAGTAATTGAATGCCATAGTTATTAAACAAAGATATACAAAACATGTAATTTAGAGAAAAGAGAAATTACAATGAATTCTCTGAATCTAAATGTATTAATTTTTTGTTTTATCTATAATTCTGTCAAAAATTTTAAATTTTGATTTGAAATTCTTTTAAAATATAAAAATTAAATTTTTTTTTTTTTTTTTAAATAAGCTTATGTTGAATAATTTTTAAATTATTAAAGTGAAACTTTTATTTGATGGCCTCAAATTTTTTCGCCCTTCTATCAGAATGTCGCGTTACAAGCCGTGACGTCACTGGCCACTCACACCAGGTTTCTTTAATACGCTACGACATTTATATTTCATCTCTATCCATATAAATGACAAAAATAGGAAAGTTGAAATTTAATATATATGACGAATTATTAAATAATAATTGTGAGATTTAATTATTCAATTTTTAATTTTAAATACCTATATTTATATTTTATTTTAATACTTTTGTAAGAACGCGATTTTAATACCCGTAATCGAATAATTTTCTAAAAATTTTCAGTTAAACGCCTACGATTCTGAAAAAAAGTTTCACTTGCATCGTGGTTTCATAAAACCACACAATCCGGGAGGGGGGGGGGAAAAAAAAAAAATCCCCAAGGGGAGGGGGGGGAAGAAAGGGGGGGGGGGGGGGGGTGAAGATGTTTTAAAAAGTTTTTTATCTTTTTTTTTTTTTAATAATTAGATGCAGGTTTTTTGGATTAACCAACGGAAAATAATACAAAAATCATTTGGTCTTTATGAGGAGGAGAAAAGCCGATTGTAAAATTAAAAGGCAGGCGGATCGCCTAGAGACCCCCCACTAAGCCCTATGATATCGCTGTAATTAGAGACTTTTTTTGGTCGAATTTGACTTTTAAAATATTGGGAAAAATTTTCTTTTCCATGTTCAGAATTTTGTAGCTTGAATAACTCCTTTATAATTAATTTTACGATAAAAGTTAATAGAATAAGAATTGTAGAGCATTTAAGTTTCTTTCAAATGATATATAATTCATTAAATTTGGACAAGTAAATATACATGAATAGTACTCTTTAAATATTAGAGTTATTTTCCATGTTAGGAATTTTGTAACTTGAATAACTTCTATGTAATTAATTTTACAATAAAGTTTGATAAAGTAAGAATTATAGAGAATTTAATTATCTGTCAATTGATATATAATTCATTAAATTTGGACAAGTAGATATACATGAAATGTACTTTTTAAATATTGGAAAAAATTTTATTTTCCATGTTAGGAATTTTGTAACTTGAATAACTTCTTTGTAATTAATTTTACGATAAAATTTGATAAAATAAGAATTGTAGAGCATTTAATTATCTTTAAATAGATATATAATTCATTAAGTTTGGACAATTACATATACACTTTTTAAATTTTTCTTTTTTTTTTTAAATTGTTAGTTGGGATATATAGACTACTACCCTAACAATATCAATTTTTTTTGCACATAATTACAATCAAAAGTGTTTTTGTATTTTACTATTGACATAGACATTTAACGTTGAGAGAAGTTGAATCATTTATCAAATGAGTAATGAGACTGGACCTTTCACTATTCCAAAAGAAGAAAATCTCCGTGAAGGACATAAAAGTGGCCTCTTTGGTCTCAACTTATTTATGTCAAACGAAGAAGAAGAAGAAGCTCTCAACTAATTCATAAAACACTCTCCGTATATAAATAAATAAACACACAACAAAACAAACAAACAAAAAAATAAATAAACACATCATCATCACTTCTCTCTTGGTTTAATTCCCACAAATAAAAAAAAAGAATATTTAAATAAATTATAACTTTTATGAATAAAAAAATATACATTTAATTAAAATGTATTAAATTCTCATTGTTAAGAATTAAATCAATAATTATTTATTTCTCATTATTAAGAATTAAATTGATAATTATTTTATTCAATTATTTTTTTCTCATTATTAAGAATTAAATCGATAATTATTTTATTCAATTATTTATTTCTCATTATTAAGAATTAAATTAATAATTATTTTATTCTATTATTTATTTGTTTACATTATCGCAGAATATTTTAACAATGAATAACCTCTTAAAATTAATATTGTTTCCTCCATTTTAATTGAAAACTTTTATAGATATAATTCATTCAATTTGTATTCTTTGATAAAGCCTTAATTAAAGTTTAAATCTTAAAAGGAGGCTTTAAGTTTTACATTTGCAACCATCTAAAATTTAAAGCATCGTTAACTAAGAGTTTTCTGACATGAATACCACCATTAAAAAATAAAAAATTTTTTTTAGAAAATTAATTTTTCTTTAGTTGGTAGTTATATAAAATAGCCAAATCTTTTTCTATTTCTTTCTTGATCTCAGGGGGAGAATTTTTTTTTTTTTTATTCAGTCTCTCTTAACATTATTTAAATCGACAAACTCCCTTTGAAGGCCCTTAGGAGAGAGAGAGGGCGATCCCCCCCCCCCCCTTCAATTCGTCTTAAGGTAGTCAAACAACACTCAAAGTATAGAAGAAAGGGAATGATAGAAAGGAAAAAAAAAAGAAAAGAAAGTTCTAGAAAAGAAAACTTGAAAATATACGTTGATTTAATATTCAAACTAAAATCTTTTAGGTGCAATTTATATCAGTTATCAAAAAAAGAGGGGAAAGTTGAAATAACAACTTAAAAAAAAAATTGGTCCCAACTTTCTGTGCTTGTCACACCAGATTTTGTTTTGTGTAGTTTGAATTTTTAAAGATCACCAGAACTATAAAATATTAGATTAACAATACTCAAGGTGTTTTACAGACTTTTTATTAAGAATTTTATCATGGGCTGGTGGAACTCTGAGAGACCCCATTTTTTTAACTACTCCAAACCGTTTTAAGAAAAAATTTCTTGAATAATTTCAAAATTTAGCAATATAGTTGCTTTAGACACAATAATTGTGCAAATAAATAAAATTTAAGCTTATAGTGATAAATAAAAATAAATTACATTGTATTATTATTATTTTTTTAAATTAATAAATAATTTTTATTCAAATATCAAAATAATAATAATATATAATTTTATTTTATTGTTTTATTTCTTAGTAAATTGTTGTGCATAATTTAATTAAATAATTAACACCTTTTTTGAATAATTGTCTAAATTGTGTTCTGTGCTTGTCATACCAGATTTTGTGCGTAGTATGAATTTTTAAGTTTCTTCAGAACTAATTTAAATAGAAAAATATTGGATAAATTATTAAGAATTTGATCTTAGTGGGCTGGTGGGTTGCAAGAGACCCCATTAATCATTATTAAACAAAACGTTTTAAGAATAAAGTCTTATATTTTAAACATGAGATCGCGTTACAGTCGTAAAATAAAAAAATCTGGTGTGACTGGCGCACCAGATTTTTTTGTGTCGACATATATTTAGTTCCCGAGAGTACGGAACATATGAATTCAGATGTAAAATTTATAAGTATGGGAAAATATTTATATTTTGTTACCATGGCAACCATTTCTCCTATCTTCCCTATGAAATACAAGAGTAAAGTGGTCTTCAGAAGATTTCAATTGCAAAATGAGAATATACATTTTAAAGAGAATCTAAAAAAATAAAAATCTGGTGTGACTGGCGCACAGCACACAACTTTCTCTTACCTTCGGTAATCGAAAGTTGTGTACTGTGCTTGTCACACCAGATTTTTTGTGTCGACATGTATTTAGTTCCCGGCAGTAGGGAATATTTGAATTCAGATGTAAAATTTATAAGTATGGGAAAATATTTATATTTTGTTACCATGGCAACCATTTCTCCTATCTTTCCTATGAAGCACAAGAGTAAAGTGTGCTTCAAACAATTTTGTGGGCAAAACGAGAATATACATTTGAAAGAGAATCTAAAAAATAATTGATTTTTGAATTTAAAAAAAAATCGTTAGAGCGAATTTTGAGAAAATCGAAAAAAACTGAAAAAGTACATCAGTAAAGTACTAGTACTCTTTGGCCGATTTTGATTAAAAGCTTATTTTTCCGGTCCCGGGGGGTGTTTAACTTAAATATAAAATTTCAGCCTCATAGCTCAATTCCTTCATGCTTAAAATTTGACACACACCCACCCACCCACCCACCCACACCAGACAGACCATGTCGCGAAAACCACTTTTTTGGATTCAGGGGACCTCAAAACGTGAAGATCCATCAAAATCTCGACATCGAATTTTTGACATGAATCCAATACTTTCTCTCTATATATATATTACATATATACATAGGTAAGAGAAAGTAAAAAATTATTTATTTTCTTTTTTAAATAATATAGAAAGAGAATTCTCTAAAGCCGGAAGGGGATAGGCGTGGCCAAGGGTTCAACTAGCCTCGCCTTCCTCCGCCGGCGCTCTAACACTTTTTTGTTACGTGACGTTTTCTGCCAATTCAACTGTGTAAAAAAAACTTCGTTCCAAAAAAATAAATAAATAAATAAAATAAATACACAGACTGATGAATAAAAATAATTTTTTTTTTTTATTCAAATACCAAAAATAATAATAAAATATAATAGATATCATAGGCGTAGCCACGGGGGGGGGGTTTTGGGGTTCAAACCCCCCATTGGACCCAAGCCATGACTAGATATTTAAGCTCTATAATACAAAATACTTTTTTCTCTCTATATATTTCATAAAATATATAGGGTAAGAGAAAGTAAAATATAATAATTTTCTCTAGCTTAAAAAAAAAAAAATTAAATAAAACGCAAAAAATTCGAGAAAATTCTGAATTTTCCCATTGAAAAGAATTGATTTTTGTTATGCTTTATAAAAAATTAAAGCCGCTTAAAATTGATTAAATCTCGCAAATGAAAAATAATAAAAATTATTATATAAATAAATTTTTTATTTTTTTTCTTAAGGGGCGCGTCTCGGAAAGTCGTTATAAGCGATTAATTCAAATGAGTGACTCTGGTTACTCTGGGAGGCATCAGATGGCGTTAGTTCTGTTCATATATCTTTGGCTTTTAGCAAGTATCTCTGTCCTTTTCTAGTAGAATGGCAACGGTGTATAATGGTTGATCTGGCACCTATGCAAACAATAAAACTCGCTAGCTAACTGAGCCAGCCTGAGCCAGGCTTCTTGAATTAGAGAAAAATAATATTAACCACGCGCGCTTTTCAAAATATACATATAATATAAAACATTAACTTTATATATATTATATATTAAAAACTGAGGGAATTACACGACATAAGAAATTCGCCCGTCCCAGGGGGCAATTGTTAGCCAAAGGTCCCTGAAAAAACGACGCTTAAATAAAAAAAAAAAATTAAACTATTGTTTGCCGTAAGCCAAAAAATTTTGGTCCCGAAAAAAAAAATTTTCTGCAGGTCGGCAAAGAGTTTCTTTAAAAAAAATTTTCCGCAGAAAAATTTTTGAGTTCAGCCCCCCCCTCCCCCCCCCCGAAAAAGATTTCTATATACGCCCCTGGCCGGAACGTCTGTCTTAGGCCCTTCGGAGGGGGGGGACCTACTCGGCCTCCTCCTTATAGACGCCTCTGCTTCCAAAATATTAAAAAAAAAAAAAAATTTTCCAAAATATAATTTAAATAAAAAATTTTTGCAAAATATAATTTAAATAAAAAATTTTAAATAAATAATCTCTATATAATATAAAGTAATAAAATAATAAATAAAAAATTTAAAACCTTCATTTTAGACCAGGGAGCGTACAAGTATTACGTAACTCAATTTGGGGGAGGGAATTTTTCCATAAAAAAACCGCTGAGGCCCAGTTTATATATATATATATATATATATATATATATTTTTTTTTTTCAACATTCACACTTTTTCACATTCACATTCACACTCACACTCACACACTCATTCACACAGTCTTTTCGGCAACTTAGGCCATTTAAGACTTTTAGACGATATCCGTTATTGATTATTATACAAATTGGGGGTCCAGGCATTTTTATTTAAGCCCAGTGTATATGTAAACCTATATATTGGCTTATAAAATTTTTATTTTTCCATAGACATCCGCGGTCCAGTTCTAATAAGCCCGCGGTTCACAAGTGGGCCGCGGCTCACGGGTTGGGAACCGCTGTTCTATTGTATAGTACGCCTTATTTATTATTATTTTGTTCTCCTAAGTTCATAGACGCCGGCACTAGAGTGGGGGGCAAGGGTACATTGACTTCTCTGGCATCCTTCAGAAGGGGACAAGGGGGAGGCAATGTCTTCTTTTATTTAATTTATTTTTAAAAATGTACCATTTTTTAAAATAAAATTTTTTATTATTAGGGGAATATTTAATCATAGACCACATTTTTGCATTAAATATTTATTAAAATTATAAATACTGTTCAACGTTTTGACTGCTTATTCTGCAGCCGTTATCAAGTACTGTGCACTTGCTCCGACTCAAGTGAACTAACTTTTTTAAATTAAAAAAAATTAAAAGAGCAAGAAATTCATTTTCCAAAATATTTTATATATTGTATTTCGGCCGTGGTATAGTTGGTAGGGTACAGACCTTCTATATCAAGGGTCCGGATCTCAGGCAGTCCGATGATTTTATTTAAGTGGGGGTAAAAAAAAATTGGCCCGGTAAAGCCTTTGACCAGGTCTGGCACTCCGGACTCTGCTACAAGCTAGCAGACCTCGGATTCAACCGCCGCCTGTTTAAAGTGATCGCCGACTACCTGGAGGACAGGAACTTCCAAGTGTGCATAGGCTCTTCAAGATCCACCCCCAGGTCCATCCGCGTTAAAGTTCCCCAGAGCTCAAAAATCGCGCCGCACCTCTTCAACTGCTTCGTCACGGACATCCTCACCAAGGAAGGCGTATGCCTGGCCCAGTACGCCGACGACACAGCCTTCGACGCCTCAAAAGTAGGGCTGGACGGTAATGGATTTTCATTACCGACCTCGATAATGAAAAAAACCGGTTTTTCTCGAAAGTCGGTAAAAACCGGTTTTTCTCGAAAGTCGGTAAAAACCGCAGAGGCGTACCGAGGCAGTTGGAGGCGGAACATTTTTTCTTTTCGCGGAACCAAAATTTTTTCCCGTCCGGAAATATATTTTACCTTTTTTTTTAGAGACGCCAATTTTTTGCCGCCCGCGGAACCAAAGTTTGCCGCCGCGGAACATTTTTTTTCGCGGAACCTAGGCTTTCCAGGTTTTTACCGTAAGTCGGTTTTTACCGACTTTCGAGAAAAATCGGTTTTTCCGAATTAGAGGTTCGTTACCGCGTTTTCGGTAAAAAATTTTTACCGGTATTTACCGGTAAACCGGTTTACCGTTCAGCCCTACTCAAAAGCCGACCCCAGACGCACCGTGAACGAGCACCTGCACTCGACGGGCGAGTTTTTCAAGAGATGGCACCTCCATCTCAACGCTGAGACAACAGAGGCCATGTGGTTCCGCTCCAAACGGAAAAACAAACAGCGCCACCTGAACATCAACGGCAACAAAGTCCAATGGTCCGCCGCCCATGCCCGCTACCTAGGCGTATGGCTGGACCAAAACCTCAATTGGAGGACTCACTGCCTGAAGAGAGCGGCCCTCGGAAGGGCCTCCACGAGAATGTTGCATCCCCTCTTTAGACAAAGAAGCCCTCTCGATATTGACTCAAAACTCCTTCTGCACCGTGCCATCAATCGGCCCATCCTCACATATGGCTCGATTGCATCGCACACCCCGACAAGGAGCAATATCGAGAAAATTCTCGCTGCAAACCGGAAAACCCTAAGAGTAATCGCCGCGCCGCCGAGGGAAGCTCACGTCACCAACGAAGAAGTACTTATCGGCCTGGTAATCTACAGCCTCGCCGAAGTCATCGAGAACCTCAACATCCGTTTCACCCCAAGACTGAAGAGCCACCAGGAAGACGTCATCAAGAGGATCGCCGAAGACGCCGATGCAAAGCCATACGGCAAACGTCACACCGAAAGGATCACAGATCCCTACGGTATGACCTCTCATTAACCTCCCCCTCCACCTTTCCTTTCCCAAAAATTCCCTCCAACACCGCCGCAAAGGGGATTTTCAAAAAATTTTCCCCTTCTCTCTCTTTCTCTTACAGCGTCCCACAAAACACCCTCCATGCACTTAATGGCGGTCAAAGCGATTAGCGCTGAAACCGCTCACACACTTATAATTGTAATACGTGGGACAGTTTATCTGTGCTATCCCCCCTAGTTGTAAGATAGTTCATTGTATTTAATTATAAGGCTTGTAATATTGTTTATTTTATTGTACATTGTAATAATTGTCAAATAAACGTTTTTCGAATCGAATCGAAATTGGCCTGGCAAGATCCGGATCCTTATTCTGGGAGCTATTCTTAGCCCAAATCCATTGACAGAATTCGGTCCTCACATTTTGCTTACTCAACTCCCTTCCCCCCCCCCCCCCTCCAGCGCCCGCTCTATTTCCTAATGTGTTTTATTTCAATTTTTTTTTTGTTTTTTGACAAAAGTGCTTATTTCATTAAAAGGCCTAATGATTTTTTTTTATTTACCCTTCTTGTTGAATCCGCCGTTGCTTGTAATATATTATCTGAATACAATATTACTATTTTTGTATATTTTTCAGAGAAAATTACTTAATTTAATTTTGCTGGAATATCATTTTTTTTTAATATTTAAAAATGTAAATAATATCTAAATGTTAATATTAATAAAATAACAAAACAAAAAAAACTAAAAAATCATTTTTTTCCCCAAAAACTGGTCTATAACTATATTGTAACCAAATTTTAGACATAAAAGCGAATAAATTTACAAAGTATTTTGTCGAATAAACAAGATATCCATTTGACCGACTGCTTACAATTATTTTGCTTTTTATTAATTGTATGTATATTTCAAAGAGCGCGCGTGGATTATGAAAAAATAGTATTTTTCTCTATAAATCAAAGAAATCCAAGCGAACAAGTAAGGATATGTTTTGCCAGGTATAATTAATATAATATTTATTGTTATTTTATTATAATTATTTTTTTGTAATGTAAATGGTATTTTAACAAGGAACCTGTCATAGAGAGCAAAGATGAATATTGGGAGAAGTGAATTTCATGAGTAACGTTTGCAACGCTCTCAAGCGGAGAAACCTTGAACTAGAGTTGCTTCAAAAAAGCTTTTTAGTCCAATTTCATTCTAGAC